>JANAVB010005798.1:2836482-2868982 GCA_029216955.1 Iris pallida | reverse complement strand
AACACCCAGTTTTCCATATGAGGGTAATTTTGAAATTTTATAATTATAATTATTATTTATTTATATTTAATTCATATTATAATTGTTGGTAATTTTTAATCTTTTTAAACTATTTAAAATCATGACTTGTGATTAGGGTATTTTATTTATCATTTCTAGTTTGAGGGTATTTTGTTATTTTTGGGGTTATTTGAATTTATTGGAATTTATTTGAATTTATGGGAATTTTTAGGATTTATTTTGGAATTGTTTGGACTAGATTGATTTTGGCTAGTTTGGACCCATGTAGACCAACCTAGGAGCTAACCCTAGTTAGTATGAGCTTGGTTAGGATTTATGACTCTAGTCTAACCTAGCCTAATCTTTGGTTTGGTCATTAGAACTTAATTAGCAATAGAAATTAGAAATCCATAAGTCATGGCTTATGATTTAGAGTCCTTATTAATCAAATCAACCATAGCCTATGTAACTTGGCCCAAAGCCCAAAAATCAACCTAACCCTAATCCCTAAGAGATGTTGGCCGGCCACCCTATCCTCATGGGGATCCTCACCATATTTATATCCTCCTAAAATCTAGGGTTGCCTCTTTCTTAGGAAGGCTCAAGTTTTAGAAAGGTTAGTTTCTATTATATTTTAATCCCTAGAACTCCTTTCCTCTTCCTTTTTCTTTCTAATTTATTCCATTAGGTCCTAATATGACTATTCTTACTGTTGCTAAGGTCTCATCTCAGTTTGAGGTTGTTTGGATTGGATTAGGACATCAAGAGGAGAGCCATTGAAAGAGGGGTTTTCTTGAGAAGTTCAAGCATAGGTAACTTTGTCATTTCTCCATGGATTTTCAATTTTTCTTCATGATTAAGAAGCCCTAAGGGTCCCTAAGTGTCTGTATAGGCTTTGTGTCGAGTTTCATTAGGTTTCGTGTCCGTTCTGGACACGTATTAGTCCCTGACCTAGACTGTTTATCGAAATGCCCCAATGAACCCTTCGACCTAGTTTTCAGGATACTTTTGAATAGGAAATTTAGTTTCATGGTTGCTTATGCATTTTTGATCTTCTGTGGTAGTATCAGTGTCTGGTTGTGTCGAAATCTTGGCGTGGACACGCGCGTGTACGACCGCGCGCACACGCTACAGTAATCCCCTGCTACACGGGGTCTGTAGCGGACACGACACGGGGTTTCTGGACACAAAATTCAAGGAAAACCTAGGGACAATGTCTGTCATGACATTCTCCAAGTTTTATTGGGTTTCGTGTCGTGTCGAAGGAGGAATCAATCGTGCACGTGAAATGCCTATTCTGTGCACTGTTAGTTCTTGCCACTGACACGGCCTCATTACTTTGGACACGACATTCTAGGACCTATTGTAGGCTGACACGCACTTAGCTGGACACTAGGTCTATCTGCTGACACGAGCACGAGGCACGAAGTGTCTTGTGTCGTACATACGACACAAGTGCACGTGTGCACGAGACAGTACACTGACAGTGCAATGTGTGTTGTTTTTTTTAAGTTTCTTGTATTGGACACGCCGTGTCAGGCCTTGGGTGACACGAAATGGAGTGTGGGGTCTGTGCACATGGGTTGTTTCATTTACCAACCATTAGATTCATGATTAGTTTAATTTTTCCTCTTCAATTTCTCATTTAACCAAAGTTACTGATACTTGCATTTCTGATTTACCTTTCCAGTTTTCAAACTTGAGTTTGCCTGATTAGTTTAACCTATTAATCACTGATTAATGCATGTTTTATAAGCTCTAGTCTAATCTCCTATATGTTATCTTGTTGTGGTTGGAAATTGGGGTTGAATTGATGAGGATTGGGCTAGAAATCTGGAATATGGTTCTTGGTTAAAACTGTTAAAATATAACCTATTAGACTGATTTCTTTGAAGTCTTTATGAACTGTAAATGTTTTCTATATTGAATCAAAACTGAGATTTGAGTTGGTTCCATTTTCCATTTTTCTGAAGTTCATTTTCCCTTTTTTATTACTGTACAAAAATCTAAGATATGATGGGATTATTAGGTATTGATTAAAATGTTGTTTTGTTGTTGGAATTGGTTTTCAAAACTGAGAACAAGTTTGAATCTGAGATTTTTCTCTGTGGGTAAAAACCTGAGTTTAATGTGAAGTTTCACATGGTTTTGAGATGGAAATCTGAGAATAGGTTTAGTGTTTAATTGTTTTGTGGCTATGGGGAGGGACTAAAAACTGAGAATGCAAGGGTGTTTGAAAACTGAGTTTAAATGGGTATTGATTTCCAGATTTTCAATATAACATAGACACCCTACTTCACTCTTCTAACACACACACTGTCCTCTCTCCCTTTCACTGTTTGTATTTCCTGCACATTGTTTTATCCTCACCACACACACACACAATTTCATATACACACACAATCACATGCCACCTAATCTAATTCCTGTCACATGTTGCACACACAAATGCACCCTCTCTCTCATTCTCTCTATTTATATTCCTAGTCTTCATAAAGTTAAGTTTATGTATGTGATAGGTATACATATTTAATATATGAAATATTTGCCTATATATACGTATGTATGTTGAGCTATATGTGTATATATATATATATATATATATATATATATATATATATATATATATATATATATATATATATATATATATATATATATATATATATATATACATATCTATATATTAGGGTTGTGTATCTTTTGGGTATCTAGTATGGATACCTACTTGGATGAATAGGTTATACAAGTATGTGTATATGTCTCATATATATACACTTGTGTGTTCACTATATATATGTAATATATGTATAAATGTCTTATGTGTAGGCCTAGATGTAAACTAGGAAGGGTGTTGTTGGTTTGACTTGTGTAGTATAGGCTAATGTGGACTAGTATAGACTAGTTTGACCTAGTCTAGACTTGGTTGGCCTAGTTTGACTTCTAGGGTTGACCAAGGTTGACCAAGAGTTGACTTTGGCCTAGATTGACCTAGAATCATGTAGAATGCATGGTAGGGCTTCATTTTACTATTTTGGACTTGTTGTGACTTGTGCAGTTCTGATTAGGAGCCAGATACCACTCCTCGGACAGTACCTTTCATATTGGACACTCAGATACAGGCGAGTACATTTTCTGATCATTTCATATCCTGCTTAGAATTATTTCCTATATTAGATTACTTTACTTGTACTGTCACGTTGGTCACACGGATTGGTACTATATGGATCCCTTCTTGAGATGTTATCCTTAGGGAGCATCGGGTACTCTATGTTCTGTGCGTTTCATTTACATGGCGTATCACTATGCTTCGTTGATTCTTCGATTACTTGTGACATATACTCTTATGATCACAGAGTCTTCCTGGAATCCTTATCCCATTTATGGGTCTACTATGTACCATCCTTCGGGGGCTTACCACCCTTCGGGGGCTGTACATAGAATCATAACATAACCTGGTTGGATCTTTGTGTATTGATTGGGGGTACGGGGGAGTAGAAGTGGACATGTGAATAATACACCAGTAGTATCTTATCAGAATCATTCCGTAGTGTCTTATCAGAATCATCCCATGCCATTTACATGTCCATGTTGTACTCTGACTCACTAGCCATATGTTAGCTCTTTATTTATAGTAGATATTTCTATTACAGCTTTCTCTCTCTGTTTACATACTGTACTTCTTTCAGTACTTGTCACTCCCCATTCCAAAAATACGTATTTTTATACATGTACAACTCATGTGTATTTATTTAGTATTTATCATGTATTATCCTGTATTTAAATTCCTTTAATTTTATGTTAATTAATTAATCTGCTCTTTAAATTTTCATGTTAATTTATTTTCTGCAATTATATTTTTGCAATTTTATTTCTGTAATTTTATTTTTTGCTTTTATTCCCTGCCTTAGTCTTGCTTATTTGGGTTCGGGTTGGCTTTGGTTGGATCCCCTACAACCCGACCCATTGGACCCGGCCCAACTCCCACCTACCATCCCCTTTTCTATTTAAAGCCACCCTCTCTTTCTCTCTCCTCATAAACTCACATTCTCACCATTACTCCTCTTCTTCTTCTTCTTTATTACTCTCTCCACCTACCAAACCGTAGGCAAGTACAACTTGCTTCCCATGAGAACCCATGTTTTTGTAGTTCATTTATCTTCCTCGCAAGATCCTAAGAGAGTTTGGAACTTGTCATTTTTCATTTCGAAGTCTTAATTTTTGTAGATCTAGAAATGAGTTATTTTTGGAGTTTGGTGGTTTTGATCTATGAAACTTCTTTGTTTTCAAGTTCTGATGGTTCCATGTTGTAGAGAAGTTTATTCTACCCAATTTTGACCTTTGGAAAGTTGGATTTGGACTTGTTTTGACCAAGTTATGGACTTTTGAAGCTTTGGGGTGCAACCATGGAGTTCTTGCTGTTTGGAGAAGATAGTGAGCAGTGTATGCTAGCTTTTTAGCTTGCGTCACTGAGCTGTGCGCGCTCTTTAGTGTAGCGCAGTATGGAGAGCATACGCTACTTTTTTAGGTAGCTGTGTCTTGCATACGCTACCTTTTGGGAGCGTATGACTTGCATACGCTCACGTGGATGGTCAGGAGTTGTATGGAGTTCATACGCTGCCTTTTGGGAGCGTATGACTTGCATACGCTCATGTGGATGGTCAGGAGTCATATGGAGTTCATACGCTGTCTTTTGGGAGCGTATGACTTGCATACGCTCATGTGGATGGTCAGGAGTCGTATGGAGTTCATACGCTGCCTTTTGGGAGCGTATGACTTGCATACGCTCACGTGGATGGTCAGAAGTCGTATGGAGTTCATACGCTGCCTTTTGGAAGCGTATGACTTGCGTACGCTGGCTTGGATAGTGAGGAGTCGTATGGAGTCCATACGCTGCCTTGAAGAGAAGACGTATGGAGTCCATACGCTAGCTTGACTTGAGCGTAGCTTGACCTGAGCGTACGCTGGCTTGAGCGTAGTTTAACCTGAGCATACGCTGACATGAGCGTAGGCTGACATGAGAGTAGCCTGCTTACCCTGGATCTTCTATAGCCCTGTATATTGATATCTTATTAGATATTTAACGTCCATTTTATATCCTTACGCCTTTTTGCATAAACTTGATATAAACATGATATGTTGATATTTCTGTTAAATATAGATTGTTACATGGGATGTACCATGTGTCCTGAATTGAATTATAGATACCCCGATTGACTGGAATTAAACCCTGAGAGTTGTAGACTCGACCCCACTGAATACTAGTTGACTTTCATGCCTTGTCACCATTGATAATGATTGTGACCTTGACTTATAATTGATCATGCGTTCATAGTTGGAACTAAGAGACTGGCTAGTCGTCTTATTGAATGAAATGAATAAGACACGTTCATGTAATGAACTATTGTACTCGATTAGCCAATCTCGAATATTGGCATACAGGCACATGCAGGCTTCAAATTATTTATTTATTTAGTTATTTATTTATCTTACAAGAATAGCATGTGTACTTTATGGTCAAGGCATGATTACTCCGTGGTCAGATTTGATTGTTGTATCACGCTATGTAAAACCTACAACCTAGCCGCACGGGTATCGTTGTAGAGTTGCGCATATCGTACCCCGTACAAAAGTACTTATTTGAATGACCATGATCCACGGCATGGAACTTCACTAAACGTAGAGACTATTAAGTTAAATAAAATAATGATGGCATGGAGAGAATAGATTCTCGAGTTCTTATATGGCAGCCCCCTTGGGACTATTAAGTGCCCGACGGGCCGGCTGGTTCCCACAGATACTGTAAATCTGTCACACGGGCAGGGAACAGTATCTGCTTATATTATTATACATGCTATATTAACGGCGGGCGTCCCGGTGGGACTCGTCTAACTACATGATTGGCGCAATTGATTGATTGGATAGACTAGCCTTGCTTGCACATAGTAAGAACTGAGGAATCCCTATTGCATAAATTCCAGGATAACTTGGAACTCAAAATAGCAAGCCGTAGGATTTGATTGGACGTTCAAGATGATTTGTTTGTGCACTGTACCTACTCTGTTACCTAACTGGGATGATCAGAATATCAGGACATGACGGGCCAACTTCTGTCCTTGTTTGGTTGGAAGGTTGGTTCGAAGTGTCGTGATGTGATGTAAATCCTAGTAGAAAGCAGAGATCTATTATTATATTTCATATTACTGGTTTTAGTTCTCATGTCGTGCTTCCTTGTGGTACTTGCTATTAGAGGTCTAACCTCTCTGGTTTTGCATGGCCAGATTTAGAGCCGGTTCCCGAGGACTCAGCTTACTTCTACCTCCAAGATGGTCAACACTAGAAGGATGATCGCAGGAGGACTCGAGTGGGTTTCTTACTTCCTCGCTCATTTTGTTATCTACTTTATACCTTGCCGTTTGGCACCGACATGTTAGTCGGATCGTCTTGTACTTACTTTTTACATAATTGTAACTAAAGTCAGGCTGCAGCTGATAACAATTGTGTATACTTTTGCTACATTAATCTGGCTATGTTTTGTAAAGCCAGATATCAAGAACATTTTGACAGAGCGTTTGGGACGCCTTACTGCTTTATCTTACATGTTCTCTATTACTGTTTCTTGTTCGAATGATTGAGACAATAGATGTGAAGTGACCATAGTAAGACTTTCATGTAGTATGCACCCCCTTGTCTTTTAGACAGCATTGATCATATTATACGGTATTCATCTACCCGTAATACGTAGCTGGCTGAGTCATTCCTCCGCTCTCCAGTATTCTGGTTCTGGGGCGTGACAAGGTTTTAGTGGTGGCCCATGCAGGTCTGAATTCAGACTTGTGGGGTGTTTTGATTTATAGGATGTCTCAATCACACATGTTTTCCTTTGATCTCATGATTCGTTACTCTCAACTCTAGCTTGACATTCCAGTATCCTTTGACTTCATTGATCCTTCATGTCCGGTCGTTTGATTGTTCTCTTGTCCCTTTTCTTAGGGGCACCTCGTCCGCATCTGTCATGATTGGACAGCAATAACATGGACAGCAACATGGACAACCTGACCAGGTTGGTCAGCAGCAAGGGCCAGTCTCCCTTCAGGAGGCTACCCAGGAAGAAGTGATTGTGGAACCAGCAGCTGGGTCGCAGTATCCGGACATTCCATCCCCACCGACAGTTCTACCTACCCAAGTGGACACACCAGCCCTTCTGGAGATCATGAGAGGAATGATGGCTACTCAGCAACATCAGATGCTGGCCCAGCAACGCATGCACACTCAGCTACAAGAGCAGAATGTGCTACTCAACCAAGGATTGCAGACGGCTTTGGAAAGAGGAGCGAGGACTGATTCAGGAGCGTCAGCCAGGTTTTGCAAGTACAACCCCCGCCGTTTTGAGGGCACGGAGGATGCCATCTCAGCAGATGCATGGCTTAAGGATATTGAGGCTATTCTGACAGCCGCTAAGGTGCCGGCAGAAGAACGTATGGATCTAGTGAAGTTGTTACTTCAGGATCTCGCACGTAATTGGTGGGAATCAGAGGAGGTAGGCATCAGACGTCCTGTTGCTTGGAACGATTTTACTGTAAGGTTCAAGACGAAGTACTATGGAGTTGTGGCACAGTTTGAGCTACAACAGAAGTTTATCAACCTCAAGCAGGCCGGCAAGACTGTAGATGCTTATGCAGCGGAGTTCTGCAGATTGAGTAGGTTCGCCCCAGAGATGGTAGCAACGGAGCGCCAGAGGGCGATGAGGTTCCAGCAAGGGTTTCATCTTGAGCTCTTGCAATTGATAGAGGGGCACAACTACCAAATTTTTGATGAGATATTGACGGCAACCCGGAGGCATGAGATCATCATTCAGAGGCTTGCAGTAAGGACTGGAGGTCAGAAGAGATCTCACAGTCAGATTGAAGGAGGAGGGGGAGCAGCGCCCCGAACAACAGCACCATCCACTGGCATTCGTATCCACGATGTGGCGATACGAGGACCAGTACCACCACCCAGGCAGCAGCAACAGCAACAGAGGAAGAACCAGTAACCCCCGGCGGGCTGTACTTATTATGGGAAAATAGGGCACACTAGAGATGTGTGTCGGACATTGAATGGACTGTGTCTGATATATGGAAATCCAGACCATCGGGTTACCATATGTCCCATAAATTCGAGGTTAGGAGGACCAGGGCAGCAGTTTCCTGCTCTGCCAGCACCAGGGACAGGCCAGTATCGAGGACCAGCAGTGGCAGTAAGGCCGTTGGCACAGCGTCCGCAGGCTCAGATGTATCGACAGCAGGAACCACCGATACAGCAACACCAGCATAGACCACCCCAGCATCATCAAGGAAGGGGCCAGCAGCAGCACCAGGCTAGGCCACAGTATGGGAACCAGCAAGGAGGTCGAGGGCAGGCATTCACACTATCCTTGGAGGAGGCATTAGCATCGGAAGATGTTGTGGCAGGTAACATTCTCGTCGCCTCATATCCCGCAGTAGCATTGTTTGATTCGGGAGCATCGCACTCATTTATATCTGCACAATTTACGACACGGCTAGGAATGGAGTTCGAGGCATTGCCAGGGAGGTTGAATATACTCACTGGTAATAGGCTCGTAGGAGTTAGTAGAGTTATTCTAGCGTGTAGTATTGTAGTTTACGGGCATTCCTTACCCGCCCAGTTGATAGAATTTCCTGTTGGAAATTTTGACGTTATCTTAGGCATGGACTGGCTGAAAGACAGTCATGCGACAATAGATTGTCGTAGCGAGAGTGTATCTTTTGATATTCCAGGCATGAAGAAATTCACCTTAGTCAGATCAGAGGCAACTCAGCAAGAGCAGGGAGTAATAACAGCAATGGAAGAAGTTCAGGTTCCGAAGGTAGTTGAAGAATTTCTAGACGTATTTCCCGAAGAACTTCCCGGTCTGCCATCGGTTAGAGATATTGAGTTCAGTATAGAATTGGCACCTGGGACTAAACCGATATCAGATCGGGTATACAGAATGGCGGATTCGGAGCAGGCCAAGGTATATCAGCACATAGAGGAATTGAAGGAGAAGAAGTTTATCCAAGCTAGCATATCACCATGGGCAGCACCAGTGGTACTTGTGGGGAAGAAGGATGGGTCATCCAGATTATGCATCGATTACAGGAAGCTTAACGCGGCGACAGTAAAGAACAAGTACCCACTACCCAGGATCGATGACTTATTTGATCAGTTGAGCAGGGCCAGAGTCTTCTCCAAGATAGATCTTCGTTCAGGGTACCATCAGGTGAGGGTTCGAAAGGAAGATATTCCCAAGACAGCATTCCGATCGAAGTATGGGCATTATGAATTCTTGATAATGTCGTTTGGTTTGACCAATGCTCCAGCAATATTCATGGATTTGATGAACCGCATCTTTATGCCATACTTAGACCAGTTTGTCGTGGTGTTCCTTGATGACATTCTCGTATACTCTGCTAGTGAAGAGGAGCATGAAGACCACCTCAGGAAAGTGTTGCAGGTTCTGAGAAAGAACCAGTTGTATGCCAAGCTCAGCAAGTGTGAGTTTTGGTCAGATCACATTTTATTTTTGGGTCATATCATCTCAGGAGCTGGAGTAGCAGTAGATCCCAAGAAGGTAGAAGCAGTAGAGAGTTGGCCAGTACCCAAGACCGCAGCAGATGTGCGGAGTTTCTTAGGATTGGCAGGATATTACAGAAGGTTTGTATCAGACTTTGCGAGGCTTTCAGCACCGATGACCCGCTTAACACGAAAGGATGTACCATTCGTCTGGTCGACAGAATGCCAGGCATCATTTGAGAACCTGAAGCAGAAGTTGATATCAGCGCCTATCCTTATATTGCCAGTTGGGCCCGGAGGTTTTACAGTATATTGTGATGCGTCAGGTAAAGGACTTGGATGTGCCCTTGTGCAGCATGGGAAGGTGATAGCATATGCATCTAGGCAACTTCGGGACCACGAAAAGAATTACCCAACTCATGATTTGGAGTTAGCAGCAGTAGTGTTTGCTTTGAAGCTTTGGAGACATTACTTATATGGTGACCGAGTGGAGATGTACACAGACCATAAAAGTCTGAAGTACATCTTTACTCAGAAGGAGCTGAATATGAGGCAGAGAAGATGGTTAGAGCTGATCAAGGATTACGACATGGAGCTTCAGTATCATCCAGGCAAGGCTAATGTGGAAACAGACGCTCTTAGCAGAAGAGGCGACGTATTTATGTTGACAACGCAGAAGCACATCTTAGAAGACCTTCAGGAGATGGGCATCGAAATTATACTTCCTAGTGATGTAGGAATTCTGGCGAGTCTACAAGTTCAATCCGACTTGGTAGGCAGGATCAAGGCAGCTCAGGCACAGGATCCAAGGATTCAGAAGCTTAGGGCAGAATGTGAGTCAGGACTCAGAAAGGAGATGAGAATTCATGAAGAAGGTACCCTTAGGTTTGGATCACGTCTATGTGTACCTAGTAGAGATATCAGACAGGAAGTAATGACAGAAGCTCACAGTTCTCAGTATTCTATACATCCTGGAGGGACCAAGATGTACCAAGATATCAAGCAGCACTTCTGGTGGAACGAAATGAAGAGGAAGATAGCTAGGTTTGTTTCCCGTTGCTTGATATGTCAGCAAGTAAAGGCAGAACAGCAGAGGCCAGCTGGATTATTACAACCGCTTCCTATCCCGGAATGGAAGTGGAAACACATTACAATGGACTTTGTGACCGATTTACCGAGATCACCAAGTGGTAAAGATGCTATTTGGGTGATAGTGGACCGGCTAACAAAGGTAGCACACTTTCTTCCTTTCAGAGTAGGGCAATCTACAGAAAAGTTGGCGGAGTTGTACATGCAGCAGATAGTCAGGCAGCATGGACTCCCTGTCAGTATTGTGTCAGACAGAGATACCCATTTCATGTCACACTTCTGGAAGAGCTTACATCATAGTCTGGGTACCAAGTTAAGATTTAGCACGGCTTACCATCCACAGATGGACGGCCAATCGGAAAGGACAATTTAGACTTTGGAAGATATGTTGCGAGCTTACACCCTAGATTTTGGAGGATCTTGGGAAGGCCACCTGCACTTAATCGAATTTTCATACAACAACAGTTATCAAGCCAGTATCCAGATGGCGCCATTTGAAGCATTATATGGTAAGAAGTGTAGGTCGCCACTAGCATGGGATGATATCGGGGAGAGGAAGATGTTAGGTCCGGAAATAATTGTTCAGACAGTTGAAGTGATTAAAGGAATTAGAGAGCGACTTCGTGTTGCGCAGGATCGGCATCGTCATTGGGCGGACCAGCATCGTAGGCCGCTAGAGTTTTCTGTTGGGGACCACGTGTTCTTGCGGATCTCACCTACCCGTGGAGTCATTAGATTTGGCGTTCGCGGGAAGTTGAGCCCACGATACGTAGGCCCATTTGTTATTCTTGATAGGGTAGGCGATGTTGCTTATCGTTTGTCCCTTCTACCTTCGTTACGAGAGGTGCATGACGTGTTTCATGTATCTCAATTGCGAAGGTACGTATCGGACCACAGCCATATCTTCGATCATTCAGAACTGGTTGTTGGTACCAACCTGTCTTACGAGGAACAGCCTGTGTCCATCTTGGACCGAAGAGAGAAGATACTCAAGAATCGAACAATTAACCTTGTCCGGGTTGCTTGGGGTCATCACTCTTTGGGAGAGTCAACGTGGGAACGTGAGGATGATATCCGATCACGGTATCCACATCTGTTTGACTCACAAGGTATATCTTTTTATGTGTACCTTGATTGCCTTGATTCCTCATACTTATCACCTTATGGATAGAATTGCTTGATACCGTAGATTATTAAATATAGATATGTTACTTGCTATGGACATTGTAAAATGATTACTTGATTGAATTGCTTGTACCTAGATTAGTTTAGTTTTGATATTCCTATCCTGCTTGGATTTGAAATTCCGAGGACAGAATTTTTCTAAGGAGGGTAGAGATGTCACTCCCCGTTCCTAAAATGCGTATTTTTATACATGTACAACTCATGTGTATTTATTTAGTATTTATCATGTATTATCCTGTATTTAAATTCCTTTAATTTCATGTTAATTAATTAATCTGCTCTTTAAATTTTTATGTTAATTTATTTCCTGCAATTATATTTCTGCAATTTTATTTCTGTAATTTTATTTTCTGCTTTTATTCCCTGCCTTAGTCTTGCTTATTTGGGTTCGGGTTGGCTTTGGTTGGATCCCCTACAACCCGACCCATTGGACCCGACCCAACTCCCACCTACCACCCCCTTTTCTATTTAAAGCTACCCTCTCTTTCTCTCTCCTCATAAACTCACATTCTCACCATTACTCCTCTTCTTCATTACTCTCTCCACCTACCAAACCGTAGGCAAGTACAACTTGCTTCCCATGAGAACCCATGTTTTTGTAGTTCATTTATCTTCCTCGCAAGATCCTAAGAGAGTTTAGAACTTGGCATTTTTCATTTCGAAGTCTTAATTTTTGTAGATCTAGAAATAAGTTATTTTTGGAGTTTGGTGGTTTTGATCTATCAAACTTCTTTGTTTTCAAGTTCTGATGGTTCCATGTTGTAGAAAAGTTTATTCCACCCAATTTTGACCTTTGGAAAGTTGGATTTGGACTTGTTTTGACCAAGTTATGGACTTTTGAAGCTTTGGGGTGCAACCATGGAGTTGTTGCTGTTTGGAGAAGACAGTTAGCAGTGTATGCTAGCTTTTTAGCTTGCGTCACTGAGCTGTGTGCGCTCTTTAGCACAGCGCAGTATGGAGAGCATATGCTGCCTTTTTAGGTAGCGTGTGTCTTGCATACGCTGCCTTTTGGGAGCGTATGACTTGCATACGCTCACGTGGATGGTCAGGAGTCGTATGGAGTTCATACGCTGCCTTTTGGGAGCGTATGACTTGTATACGCTCATGTGGATGGTCAGGAGTCATATGGAGTTCATACGCTGTCTTTTGGGAGCGTATGACTTGCATACGCTCATGTGGATGGTCAGGAGTCGTATGGAGTTTATACGCTGCCTTTTGGGAGCGTATGACTTGCATACGCTCACGTGGATGGTCAGAAGTCGTATGGAGTTCATACGCTGCCTTTTGGAAGCGTATGACTTGCGTACGCTAGCTTGGATAGTGAGGAGTCGTATGGAATCCATACGCTGCCTTGAAGAGAAGACGTATGGAGTCCATACGCTAGCTTGACTTGAGCGTAGCTTGACCTGAGCGTACGCTGGCTTGAGCGTAGTTTGACCTGAGCATACGCTGACATGAGCGTAGGCTGACATGAGAGTAGCCTGCTTACCCTGGATCTTCTATAGCCCTGTATATTGATATCTTATTAGATATTTAACGTCCATTTTATATCCTTACGTCTTTTTGCATAAACTTGATATAAACATGATATGTTGATATTTCTGTTAAATATAGATTGTTACGTGGGATGTACCATGTGTCGTGAATTGAATTGTAGATACCCCGATTGACTGGAATTAAACCCTGAGAGTTGTAGACTCGACCCCACTGAATACTAGTTGACTTTCATGCCTTGTCACCATTGATAATGATTGTGACCTTGACTTATAATTGATCATGCGTTCCTAGTTGGAACTAAGAGACTGGCTAGTCGTCTTATTGAATGAAATGAATGAGACACGTTCATGTAATGAACTATTGTACTCGATTAGCCAATCCCGAATATTGGCATACAGGCACATGCAGGCTTCAAATTATTTATTTATTTAGTTATTTATCTATCTTACAAAAACAATATGTGTACTTTATGGTCAAGGCATGATTACTCCGTGGTCAGATTTGATTGTTATATCACGCTATGTAAAACCTACAACCTAGCCGCACGGGTATCGTTGTAGAGTTGCGCATATCGTACCCCGTACGAAAGTACTCATTTGAATGACCATGATCCACAGCATGGAACTTCACTCAACGTAGAGACTATTAAGTTAAATAAAATAATAATGGCATGGAGAGAATGGATTCCCGAGTTCTTACATGGCAGCCCCCTTGGGACTATTAAGTGCCCGACGGGCCGGCTGGTTCCCACAGATACTGTAAATCTGTCACACGGGCAGGGAACAGTATCTGCTTATATTATTGTACATGCTATATTAACGGCGGGCGTCCCGCTGGGACTCGTCTAACTACATGATTGGCGCAATTGATTGATTGGATAGACTAGCCTTGCTTGCACATAGTAAGAACTGAGGAATCCCTATTGCATAAATTCCAGGATAACTTGGGACTCAAAATAGCAAGTCGTAGGATTTGATTGGCCATTCAAGATGATTTGTTTGTGCACTGTACCTACTCTGTTACCTAACTGGGATGATCAGAATGTCAGGACATGACGGGCCAACTTCTGTCCTTGTTTGGTTGGGAGGTTGGTTCGAAGTATCGTGATGTGATGTAAATCCTAGTGGAAAGCAGAGATCTATTATTATATTTTATATTACTGGTTTTAGTTCTCATGTCGTGCTTCCTTGTGGTACTTGCTATTAGAGGTCTAACCTCTCTGGTTTTGTATGGCCAGATTTAGAGCCGGTTCCCGAGGACTCAGCTTACTTCTACCTCCAAGATGGTCAACACTAGAAGGATGATCGCAGGAGGACTCGAGTGGGTTTTTTACTTCCTCGCTCGTTTTGTTATCTACTTTATACCTTGCCGTTTGGCACCGACATGTTAGTCGGATCGTCTTGTACTTACTTTTTACATAATTGTAACTAAAGTCAGGCTGCAGCTGATAATAATTGTGTATACTTTTGCTACATCAATCTGGCTATGTTTTGTAAAGCCAGATATCAAGAACATTTTGACAGAACATTTGGGACGTCTTACTGCTTTATCTTACATGTTCTCTATTACTGTTTCTTGTTCGAATGATTGAGACAATAGATGTGAAGTGACCATAGTAAGACTTTCATGTAGTATGCACCCCCTTGTCTTTTAGACAGCATTGATCGTATTATACGGTATTCATCTACCCGTAATACGTAGCTGGCTGAGTTATTCCCCCGCTCTCCAGTATTCTGGTTCTGGGGCGTGACAGTACTCGTATCTTATTTTACTGCATGATTATATCTTCTAACCTGTTATGAACAGTTGAGATGTACTGTACTCGCTCCTGTCCTGACTGGACCTGTTAAAAATATTACAGAGGACGAGGAGGAGGCCTGCCTGGACACTTTCTACGGGGCAGCCTTAGATGACACTTACGAGTTGGACCTTCAGGAGGACCCAGCTCTAGCTGAGGATATCACCCCGATTGCCTAGTCTAGATTAGTTAGGCTTATCTCTTTTTATGTAGTCATGAGGCTTGTTTTAGCTAGACTTTATTTGGAGTTCAGAGTTGTATATATTCTTTCATCCTGTATCTGAGACCTTGTACTGCTGGATATTGCTGGGATTATCTTAAACTACTTTTCATCTATTTATTTCCTTGAGTTCTATTTCATATCGTGCTATCTCTTCCTTAGATGTGATTGAGTTTTACTGCTATGTCACCCCCATTCGGGGAGTATAAACTGTTTAGATATATATATTGTTAGATGTATGTTGACCTAGGACAACGTTCTACCGTCGACACTGCGGCGTAGGCTGGGCATTGTTACGTTCTTGTACCCTCACAGTAGGTGCAGGTCGTGACACATTTTTAGTGGTGGCCCATGCAGGTCTAGACTAGAAGTGTAGTGGTGTTCGAACTAGAGTATCACTACAGCATGCAGTAGGATTAGGATTATTTTTGAAGTACTCAATCACATTAGGAAAAACTCTTAACTGGATCCCTGCCATCTAAATTCCTGATACTTCCTTGAATAACTGTCCTCCCTTGAATTATTATTTCTCTCTCAGTATTGATTCCTTGTTTGATCTGTCTTCAGGATGGTTATGGAGACACGATCTCTTCGTCTCGATCGGGAAGATACCACTAAGTGGTCTACCACCCCTCATCCTGATCAGCAGGGCCTCGAGACTGTAGTTCCTGTAATGCCAGCTCAGGCTGGGATATCTGCAGCTTATGGGAGTGCACCTCTTCCTACTCTGAGACTTTCTCCTATCGTCCTGAAAGTTCTTCAGCAGCAGTCGCCATCAGGATCAGAGGATGTGGCACGGTTGTTCTCCTTATTCCAGTAGATAGTAGAAACTCAGCGGCAACAGTTGTTCAAGAGAGGACGGGACGCTCACGGTACCAGCAGCAGCGGAGGCCAGGCCAAGAGGCCTCATGTGCAGATCCAGCAGACGCAGACACCAGTGGGGGTTCAGCAGGTGCAGCATCAGTATCAGGGTCAGGACCTGAAGGCAATCAGTTGTCCCTACTGCAAGAAACTGGGGCATGGATGGGGTGAGTGCAGAAAGAGGCGGGGAAGGTGCCTACTATATGGAGCAGCGAACCTCCAGCTGAGGGAGTGTTCCCAGTACACAGGCAGAGCAGCACAAGGAGCAGCACCAGGAGGAGGAGCCAAGGCTCCGGTAGGTCAGCAGCGGAGACCGTTACCGACGCAGCAGCAGAGGTACATGCAGCATCAGCAGCAGGCCAGGGGAGGCCAACAAGAGCGAGTTTTTGCCAGGATAGTCGAGGATGCTCAGACCGTTGGAGATCTAGCTGCAGGTTCCGTTCTTTTGATTCCATTTCCGAAATTGCCTCTTATTACAGCCTTGAAATTTCGATTCCCTCTGTTCCTTCTTGATTGATCAAATTTTGTCCTGTTGTTCTTGTGTTATGTTTGATTTTCTTCTGAGATGGATCATATGGGCTAGGTCACCCAGTTATGGAATCTAGAATCTTCGCTAGTCGTGTTAGCTGGCATAGTGAGGACATATAGTCAAATTTAGGACGTATTTCTCGGGTGTGGGAATTTAAGGTTTTCGCTGCCAAGTATGCTGTAATGCAAAAATTTTAAATACCATAATTCTAGAAGTATGTGCCTTGGTCAAGGACTATGTGATTATCGTAGCCTTGCTCACTAACATGACGAAGACTCTGAGTAACATGATTTTGGACAGACGCATATGATTATCAGATTTTGTCTTGAGAAGGTTTCAACATATCATCTCTATCATACCCTTCTATTATTTTTTTAAAAAAAAATTGATTTCCATCATCAAATAACTTGGGAGTAGGGATATTTAGTTGTAGAGCTTATTCATATGTAGTTCTTTCATAGTATAATGATGTGATAGCTTGTAGAGTATCTGTACCCTAGAGATAATAGTTAGCATTGGTATTAGAATAGTAACCCATGGTAGATGATTTTCTTGTTATTATAATACCAACCAGTTACATATAGGATGTTAGTATGCCTTACAGCCTTGATGATTGTTATTATTTTCCTTACCTTTTTCCAGTGAGGCACCCACGACCAGAGCCTGCCCTTGGGTATAGTTGTAGTTCACCTAAGACTGAGAGGCCTATAGACATATAGATTACAGATGGTATTGGCATATGGGTTATGGGCTTGGTTGGTATCTATAGGTCATTGTCGTATAGGATTATTGACATGTTGTTAGCCTATATTGGTCCACTCCCTATTTTAGTAGGTTTTCTTGTATTGAGTTCAGTCATGTTGATCAACCTTTATAGGCAGTTTGCAGCCCCTTCACTAGATACCCTGTCCTCTTAGTTCAACTTGTATAAGTTGTTCACTGTACTCAAATTCCTACCATGTTGCATCATAGGTTTCACTGGACCATAGTTCAGATCCCAATTATTGACTCACCAAAATAACCATCAACCCCTCACCATATTTTACATATCAGGAGAATTAGTATCATGCATGCTAGAGGCCTATACTCACCATTTAGGGCAGTTCACTGTTCTGTCCCAATACACCTTACAGTATCTGACCCCTTTAGTGGAGTGCTAGGCATGTATTAGGGAGTGTGTGTTTTAGACCCTGAGTAGAGTTGAGGTGATGAGGGTTAATATATATAGTTGTATATTTATGTAATGTATTGTGATTGGTACGTAGCCTGCACTCATTGCAGTATACTGCCTATTGCATTTCCTGTACATAAGTTTGGTTCACTTCTTTCAGACCACTATTTTGCATATAGTTAGTTCAGCTAGATAGAGAGGGGAACCCAGGTTGATCTAGAGGCATGTTTCAGTCACCATGTAGGTTTTCCTTCACTTTGACTATACAGGTGGACCCAAATGTCCTATCTTTTAACTCATGATCTCAGTCCCCTTGGCATCCTTCCCTTTTGCCCATAATGATGTTTCAGACCATTCATCCTTAGCCTAGTCCTAAGCATTTGTTTCAGTCCCTTATAAGTTTAGTCTGCCTTAACCCTTGGTTGATCAGTCATATATGTATATAGATGATATACTTAGGATATATGAGGTGGGTTGTTGTTCTTGAGCATATATATATGTGGTATTGGGATTGGTGTGCTTAGCTTGTAGGTCCTTAGTTATGGGTGACTTGATAGGATTGAGAAGTTAAGAGCTAGCCTATTATAGAGTTCTCTTTTTGTAGTGCCCCGAAATTCGTGATACGTATTTTATACGTGATCGTATTTCTGACCAGTATTTTTCATTTTTCTTGACCAGTTAAGTTGTGGTATATTTCATACTTAGCATTGTAGTTTAATTGTCATTTATCATTCCTGGATTAATTCTGATTAATGGAGCTTGGTTTTATTTGGATAGGAGAAGGAATTGGTCTGGTTTGGTTTATTATGCATTGGACCATCTTAGCTAACCTCCACCCTCAACACAACTTATCCTCCCCCATTAAAATCCCCACCTAACACTCTCTCTCCTTATTATTTTCTTCATCTTCTTCCTCAAGCTTCTTCCTCTCCACCACCACCACCAACCTAGGCAAGTGTACCTTGCCACCACATGAGAACCACTTTTTATTTGTCCATTAGCTAGATTAGGCCATGGAGATCAACATTAGAACTTGACATTTTGTGATTTGGAGTTTCCTTTGTTCTAGATCTAGGTTTTACTATTTTCGGATTTACATGGTTTTGATCTATTTAACTTTGATTTTTGTATGTTTTGATGCTTCCATGTGGAAGAGAATTCAATTTTACTCAAGTTAGACCTTTGAAAATCTAGATTTGGCTTTGATTTGACAAAGATATAAAAATTTGAATTTTTGGTGTTCTTTGTGTTCTTCTCGGCCTGGAGTAGCAGCCTGCAGCCTGCGCTCTTTAGCGCAGTGCTGGATTGCGCATCCCCCTCGGCCAGCGCTCTTTAGCGCAGCGTCGACCGCGCAGCTTGCCCCTTGGCGAACTGCGCTCAACCCGAGTGCGCATGGATTCATGCGCAGTCTGCTCATGCGCAGTCTGCTCATGCGCAGTCTGCTCATGCGCAGCCTACTCATGCGCAATCTATCCCTGCGCACTCCACTCATGCGCAATCTGACCCTGCGCCATCTATTCCTGCGCAACCTGATCCAGCACAATCTATCTGCTGCGCAATCTGACCCTGCGCACTTGGCACCCTGCGCAGCTCACCCTGCGCACTTGGCACTCTGCGCACTTGGCACCCTGCGTACTTGGCACCCTGTGCAGCTTACCCTGCGCACTTGGCACCCTGCGCACTTGGCACCCTGTGCACTTGGCATCCTGCGCAATATACCTTGCACAACCTACTTGTCTATGATGAATTTGTTTATTTCTTGAGCTTGGCTCTTCTATAGCCCTGTATATTGATATTTTATTAGATATTTTACGCCCATTTTATATCCTTACGCCTTTTGTCATGAACTTGATTTTACTTAATATGTTGGAATGACTATTGTACATGGCACGGTATGGCAAGGAACTAGTATAGCATGACAGTGACCCGTAATGGTGCACTCCTGACATGACCAACCTGACTTGATAGTGGCCCGTCGTGGCGCACTCCTGACAAGTACCCTGACATGAATTATCTTGATAACTTGATAGTGGCCCGTGGCGGCGTACTCCTGACTTGACATGACTTGATAACTTAGCTTGACTTGTCTTGACACCGTGGGTGTTCCTGCTTGCTTGTGCAATCCACTCGTATTGTCTTGCATCATGTCTAGGACGTGACTCCCTGGTTCCCACGGTCAGGGATTCATACTGAATCTGGCTAGGTTAATGACTAGATTGATCAATTAGTTCATGGAGAATTTCCCAGTTACCTGTTGCCCCTTTGGTCCCGGCCTTATATATATATACATGGGATTTGTTGCTATCCGTCGAGATGAGCGCACTTCCAGCCCGCCGTCGAGCGTGGTACCTTAGGACACATGTATCTTACTACAGTGTGTCTGCTATATCATGCTATCTTTTCCTTTTCTTGCTGGGAGCATTCAGGTAGTAACAAACAGGTAACCGGACTTGGAATTCTCATTGCATCTTGTTAGTAATCAGGTCTGTGATAACCCTAGTTAGTTAAAGTAGTAAGCCGTAGTACTTGCTTGGCCGTGATTGATTGGATGGAGTCTAGTCCCTCTTGTCCTGTCCTGATCCTGTGCAAGGTCATGACATGACATGATTACTCGTGCTTTACCTTAATCATGTTTAATTACAAGTCTTGAATTCGTGTATTTTATCTTGCCGATAAATGGTGGGAGAAACCATGTTCCGTTCAGACGAAGGGTTACAACGCCGGTCCTTGTTTGGTTTACGGGTTGTAACCTGGCTATCTGAATAGTCCCATGGTCATCTCATCGTATATCATCCTGTCATGCCTTTCCATATGTTCTGTCTTTTATCGATTCTGTACAAGATTTGTCTTTTATATCTAACTATCATGCCTTTTCTTAAATTACTGCCTCTTGTTATGTAATTATAGTATTGTGTTGATTGCTGGCTTTTGTTCTTATTTCGTGGCCTCCTTTGTGGCACTTGCTCTTTCTGGGGTCTGATCCAGCTGGTTTTGTATGGCCAGATACCGGAGCAGCAGCAAAGGATCTACCTGCTTTCCAGCCCGATGGTGAACACTAGACGGAACCCGGGCAACGAGTGGGTTTTCTCTTTTTGTTTCTCCCACTGTATTGTTAACTGATATTCTTTTGAGGCATTTAGCCGACGAGCACTTGTTAGCTCGATGCACTTTACTTTCTGTCTGCCTACGGGCTGTAATCATGATTGGCAACTCGAGGTTGATCATGTATGACTTAACTCTTGCTAGTCCTTACACTTTGTACGACTAGCTTCATGATCATCTGGATATGTAATGTTTGGGACGCCTTACAATTGTATATTTGGTGGTCTGATATCTTGTTACTATCATTACTTGTTGAGATTGAGACAATAGCTTGATTTGACCCTAAGAGACTGATGGTTTGTAGCGTACCCTCACATAGCTAGACAGCCGTGACCGTATAGCGGGATGGTTGCCGTTCCGTTATACGTAGCTGGCTGTGCACGTCCCCGTTTTTCAGTATTCTGGTTCTGGGGTGTGACACGGTTTAAGTGGTGGCCCATGCAGGTCTTGTCAATCAAGAAATGTGAGGGTTTACCGGATAGATGTCTCAATCTGTACTCGCCTTTGATCTCCACTCGTAATTCTTATCTCCTTGGATTCCTGACTTGATAACATGCTTGCATCATTGTTCCATCCTGGTCCTTCCTTAATATCCCTGATGTCATTTGCTTCAGTGGCATCATTCCTGTTGATCAGCCAGAAGGAGTTCGGCCGGCAGACCAGCAACAGCAAGAAGATCAAGATCAGTCCTCAGCAGCCGCCTCCCGAGCCATACCTCCTGGAGAACCAGTGCCTCCAGTCCAGCCAGTTCAGCCAGCAGGATCAGAGGATGGGGCCTTGATAGGGCTCATCCGTGAGTTGATTGCGTCTCGGGATCGTCGAGGTGAAGCCTTGCAGCAAGCAGTACAAGAAGCTCTGAACAGAAGTGGTCCTCGAGGGAACAGTGCGGTCAACAATTTCAAGCGCCTGAACCCTTCCTTCTTCGATGGCAGCGAGGATGCTATTGCTGCAGATGCCTGGCTACAGGACATTGAAGTGATCTTAGAGGCAGCCAGGACCCCTGAAGCAGAGAAGGTGGCGGTGGTGCGCCTGCAGTTACTGGATCTAGCCCGCAGCTGGTGGGCTATGCAAGCAGCGAGTTTGGGTACGCCTGTCATGTGGGCGGTATTCAGTGATATGTTCCAGACCAAGTACTTCGACGCAGTGGCTAGATATGACCTGCAGACCAGGTTTAGTAATCTCAGGCAGATGAGCAGGACGGTCGACGGATATGCGGCCGAGTTTTCAAGGTTGAGTCGGTTTGCTCCCACCTTGGTGGCAACCGAGCTAGACAGAGCACATCGATTCCAGCAGGGGCTCCATTTGAAAATCATATTGGCAGTCGAGTAGTTCGAGCACACAACTTTTGATGCCGTCTTGCGAGCAGCAAGGAGGCATGAGTACACTTTCCGAAGGATAACGGACCGGACCGGAGATCGAAAGCGATCTCACGACCAGATGAACCAATCGTCAGCACCGGCCCCAGCAGCTAGGGCCTTGACCATTGGAGCTACGAAGACAGATTCGGTTACCTCCTTACAGCATTCTGTCCCGACCTATCCCCAGCAGCAGAAGCAGAAGCGGCCTTTTGCAACAGGTTGTTCTCATTGCGGGAAGCCAGGGCACGTTGTTTCTGAGTATCGTAGAGCACAGGGGTTGTGCTTGGCTTGTGGAGCACCGGACCACATGATAGGATCTTGCCCGTTCAGAAACAGATCATCGTCGACAGTAACTAGTCCCTCGGTTATGGGACCAGCACCAGCACCAGAACCAGCTCCAGTTCACCAACCATAGCAGTTTCCGTTCCCGGGTCCATTGCCGACTCAGGCCCAGGCCTTCCAGCAGCAGAGGCCTCAGCAGTTCGCCCTGGCCCAGGCCCAGATCCAGAATCGGCCGAGAGGTATATGTGTCCTCTCATCTTGCTTTTCTACCGTCGTTATGAGGGCACATGTCATGTTCCATGTGTCCTAACTACAACGGTATATCCCGGACCCGAGCCATGTCCTAGATCATTCGAAAACGATTATTGGTACCAACCTTTTTCGTATGAGGAGAGGCCCGTGTCCCTGTTTGACCAAAGAGAGAGACCTCAAGCGCAAGACTATCAGTTAAGTCCATGTTGCTTGAGTTCATCGCTCCTTGGAGAGTCAAACGTGGGAGTGTGAGGATGATATCCGATCACGTTATCCCAATCGGTTTGGCTCGTGAGGTGTAATGTCTTCCTTATGCCTTGCACTTCGATTCCTTGCTTGCATGTATGATTGTATGATTGATTGGTAGCATAGATTGCTTGCGATAGTATAGCTATTCCGACATCTCTAGCCTCTTGATTAAATTCCGAGGACGGAATTATTTTAAGGTGGGTAGGATGTAGTGCCCCGAAATTCGTGATACGTATTTTATACGTGATCGTATTTCTGACCAGTATTTTTCATTTTTCTTGACCAGTTAAGTTGTGGTATATTTCATACTTAGCATTGTAGTTTAATTGTCATTTATCATTCCTGGATTAATTCTGATTAATGGAGCTTGGTTTTATTTGGATAGGAGAAGGAATTGGTTTGGTTTGGTTTATTATGCTTTGGACCATCTTAGCTAACCTCCACCCTCAACACAACTTATCCTCCCCCATTAAAATCCCCACCTAACACTCTCTCTCCTTATTATTTTCTTCATCTTCTTCCTCAAGCTTCTTCCTCTCCACCACCACCACCAACCTAGGCAAGTGCACCTTGCCACCACATGAGAACCACTTTTTATTTGTCCATTAGCTAGATTAGGCCATGGAGATCAACATTAGAACTTAACATTTTATGATTTGGAGTTTCCTTTGTTCTAGATCTAGGTTTTACTATTTTTGGATTTACATGGTTTTGATCTATTTAACTTTGATTTTTGTATGTTTTGATGCTTCCATGTGGAAGAGAATTCAATTTTACTCAAGTTAGACCTTTGAAAATCTAGATTTGGCTTTGATTTGACAAAGATATGAAAATTTGAATTTTTGGTGTTCTTGGTGTTCTTCTCGGCCTGGAGTAGCAGCCTGCAGCCTGTGCTCTTTAGCGCAGTGCTGGATTGCGCATCCCCCTCGGCCAGCGCTCTTTAGCGCAGCGTCGACCGTGCAGCTTGCCCCTTGGCGAACTACGCTCAACCCGAGTGCGCATGGATTCATGCGCAGTCTGCTCATGCGCAGTCTGCTCATGCGCAGTCTGCTCATGTGCAGCCTACTCATGCGCAATCTATCCCTGCGCACTCCACTCATGCGCAATCTGACCCTGTGCCATCTATTCCTGCGCAACCTGATCCAGCGCAATCTATCTGCTGTGCAATCTGACCTTGCGCACTTGGCACCCTGCGCAGCTCACCCTGCGCACTTGGCACTCTGCGCACTTGGCACCCTGCGCACTTGGCACCCTGCGCAGCTCACCCTGCGCACTTGGCACCCTGCGCACTTGGCACCCTGCGCACTTGGCACCCTGCGCACTTGGCATCCTGCGCAGTACATACCTTGCACAACCTACTTGTTTATGATGAATTTGTTTATTTCTTGAGCTTGGCTCTTCTATAGTCCTGTATATTGATATTTTATTAGATATTTTACGCCCATTTTATATCTTTACGCCTTTTGTCATGAACTTGATTTTACTTAATATGTTGGAATGACTATTGTACATGGCACGATATGGCAAGGAACTAGTATAGCATGACAGTGACCCGTAATAGTGCACTCCTGACATGACCAACCTGACTTGATAGTGGCCCGTCATGGCGCACTCCTGACAAGTACCCTGACATGAATTATCTTGATAACTTGATAGTGGCCCGTGGCGGCGTACTCCTGACTTGACATGACTTGATAACTTAGCTTGACTTGTCTTGACACCGTGGGTGTTCCTGCTTGCTTGTGCAATCCACTCGTATTGTCTTGCATCATGTCTAGGACGTGACTCCCTGGTTCCCACGGTCAGGGATTCATACTGAATCTGGCTAGGTTAATGACTAGATTGATCAATTAGTTCATAGAGAATTTCCCAGTTACCTGTTGCCCCTTTGGTCCCGGCCTTATATATATATACATGGAATTTGTTGCTATCCGTCGAGATGAGCGCACTTCCAGCCCGCCGTCGAGCATGGTACCTTAGGACACATGTATCTTACTACAGTGTGTCTGCTATATCATGCTATCTTTTCCTTTTCTTGCTGGGAGCATTCAGGTAGTAACAAACAGGTAACCGGACTTGGAATTCTCATTACATCTTGTTAGTAATCAGGTCTGTGATAACCCTAGTTAGTTAAAGTAGTAAGCCGTAGTACTTGCTTGGCCGTGATTGATTGGATGGAGTCTAGTCCCTCTTGTCCTGTCCTGATCCTGTACAAGGTCATGACATGACATGATTACTCGTGCTTTACCTTAATCATGTTTAATTGCAAGTCTTGAATTCCCGTATTTTATCTTGCCGATAAATGGTGGGAGAAACCAAGTTCCGTTCAGACGAAGGGTTACAACCCCGGTCCTTGTTTGGTTTACGGGTTGTAACCTGGCTATCTGAATAGTCCCATGGTCATCTCATCGTATATCATCCTGTCATGCCTTTTCATATGTTCTGTCTTTTATCGATTCTGTGCAAGATTTGTCTTTTATATCTAACTATCATGCCTTTTCTTAAATTACTGCCTCTTGTTATGTAATTATAGTATTGTGTTGATTGTTGGCTTTTGTTCTTATTTCGTGGCCTCCTTTGTGGCACTTGCTCTTTCTGGGGTCTGACCCAGCTGGTTTTGTATGGCCAGATACCGGAGCAGCAGCAAAGGATCTACCTGCTTTCCAGCCCGATGGTGAACACTAGACGGAACCCGGGCAACGAGTGGGTTTTCTCTTTTTGTTTCTCCCACTGTATTGTTAACTGATATTCTTTTGAGGCGTTTAGCCGACGAACACTTGTTAGCTCGATGCACTTTACTTTCTGTCTGCCTACGGGCTGTAATCATGATTGGCAACTCGAGGTTGATCATGTATGACTTAACTCTTGCTAGTCCTTACACTTTGTGCGACTAGCTTCATGATCATCTGGATATGTAATGTTTGGGATGCCTTACAATTGTATATTTGGTGGTCTGATATCTTGTTACTATCATTACTTGTTGAGATTGAGACAATAGCTTGATTTGACCCTAAGAGACTGATGGTTTGTAGCGTACCCTCACATAGCTAGACAGCCGTGACCGTATAGCGGGATGGTTGCCGTTCCGTTATACGTAGCTGGCTGTGCACGTCCCCGTTCTTCAGTATTCTGGTTCTGAGGCGTGACACTTTTGCTAAATTCTAGTTGCCAACACTTAGGTAGCTAGCAGAGGTAAAGTCCTAAGAAGATGACCAAGCACTAGGATGTTGAGAAATTGACTAGTGATTGACCTTGACTATGTTGACCAAGATAGGGGTGCGACCATCTTAATTTCGAGGACAAAATTTTTATAAGGTGGGTAGGATTGTAACACCCAGTTTTCCATATGAGGGTAATTTTAAAATTTTGTAATTATAATTATTATTTATTTATATTTAATTCATATTATGATTGTTGGTGATTTTTAAACTTTTTAAACTATTTAAAATCATGACTTGTGATTAGGGTATTTTATTTATCATTTCTAGTTTGAGGGTATTTTGTCATTTTTGGCGTTTTTTGAATTTATTAGAATTTATTTGAATTTATGGGAATTTTTTGGATTTATTTTGGAATTGTTTGGACTAGATTGATTTTGGCTAGTTTGGACCCATGTTGACCAACCTAGGAGCTAACCCTAGTTAGTATGAGCTTGGTTAGGATTTATGACTCTAGTCTAACCTAGCCTAATCTTTGGTTTGGTCATTAGAACTTAATTAGCAATAGAAATTAGAAAGCCATAAGTCATGGCTTATGATTTAGAGTCCTTATTAATCAAATCAACCATAGCCTATGTAACTTGGCCCAAAGCCCAAAAATCAACCTAACCCTAATCCCTAAGAGATGTTGGCCGGCCACCCTATCCTCATGGGGATCCTCACCATATTTATATCCTCCTAAAATCTAGGGTTGCCTCTTTCTTAGGAAGGCTCAAGTTTTAGAAAGGTTAGTTTCTATTATATTTTAATCCCTATAACTCCTTTTCTCTTCCTTTTTCTTTCTAATTTATTCCATTAGGTCCTAATATGACTATTCTTACTGTTGCTAAGGTCTCATCTCAGTTTGAGGTTGTTTGGATTGGATTGGGACATCAAGAGGAGAGCCATTGAAAGAGGGGTTTTCTTGAGAAGTTCAAGCATAGGTATCTTTGTCATTTCTCCATGGATTTTCAATTTGTCTTCATGATTAGGAAGCCCTAAGGGTCCCTAAGTGTCTGTATAGGCTTCGTGTCGAGTTTCATTTGGTTTCGTGTCCGTTCTGGACACGTATCAGTCCCTGACCTAGACTGTTTGTCGAAATGCCCCAATGAACCCTTCGACCTAGTTTTCAGGATACTTTTGAATAGAAAATTTAGTTTCATGGTTGCTTATGCATTTTTGATCTTCTGTGGTAGTATCAGTGTCTGGTTGTGTCGAAATCTTGGCGTGGACACGCTCGTGCACGACCGCGCGCACACGCTACAGTAATCCCCTGCTACACGGGGTTTGTAGCGGACACGACACAGGGTTTCTGGACACCAAATTCAAGGGAAACCTAGGGGCAATGTCTGTCATGACATTCCCCAAGTTTCATTGGGTTTCGTGTCGTGTCGAAGGAGGAATCAATCGTGCACGGAAAATGCCTATTCTGTGCACTGTTAGTTCTTGCCACTGACACAGCCTCATTACTTTGGACACGACACGCTAGGACCTATTGCAGGCTGACACACACTTAGCTGGACACTAGGTCTATCTGCTGACACGAGCACGAGACACGAAGTGTCTTGTGTCGTGCACACGACACAAGTGCACGTGTGCACGAGACAGTACACTGTGTGTTGTTTTTTTTGGAGTTTCTTGTATTGGACACGCCGTGTCAGGCCTTGGATGACACGAAATGGAGTGTGGGGTCTGTGCACATGGGTTGTTTCATTTACAAACCATTAGATTCATGATTAGTTTAATTTTTCCTCTTCAATTTCTCATTTAACCAAAGTTACTGATACTTGCATTTCTGATTTACCTTTCCAGTTTTCAAACTTGAGTTTGCCTGATTAGTTTAACCTATTAATCACTGATTAATGCATGTTTTATAAGCTCTAGTCTAATCTCCTATATGTTATCTTGTTGTGGTTGGAAATTGTGGTTGAATTGATGAGGATTGGACTAGAAATCTGGAATATGGTTCTTGGTTAAAACTGTTAAAATATAACCTGTTAGACTGATTTCTTTGAAGTCTTTATGAACTGTAAATGTTTCCTATATTGAATCAAAACTGAGATTTGAGTTGGTTCCATTTCCCATTTTTCTGAAGTTCATTTTCCCTTTTTTATTACTGTACAAAAATCTAAGATATGATGGGATTATTAGGTATTGATTAAAATGTTGTTTTGTTGTTGGAATTGGTTTTCAAAACTGAGAACAAGTTTGAATCTGAGATTTTTCTCTGTGGGTAAAAACCTGAGTTTAATGTGAAGTTTCACATGGTTTTGAGATGGAAATCTGAGAATAGGTTTGGTGTTTAATTGTTTTGTGGCTATGGGGAGGGACTGAAAACTGAGAATGCAAGGGTGTTTGAAAACTGAGTTTAAATGGGTATTGATTCCAGATTTTCAATATAACATAGACACCCTACTTCACTCTTCTAACACACACATTGTCCTCTCTCCCTTTCACTGTTTGTATTTCCTGCACATTGTTTTATCCTCACCACACACACACACAATTTCATATACACACACAATCACATGCCACCTAATCCAATTCCTGTCACATGTTGCACACACAAATGCACCCTCTCTCTCATTCTCTCTATTTAATTACCTAGTCTTCATAAAGTTAAGTTTATGTATGTGATAGGTATACATATTTAATATATGAAATGTTTGCCTATATATATATATATATATATATATATATATATATATATAAATATATATATATATATATATATATATATATATATATATATATATATATATATATATATATATATATATATACACACACACATATAGCTCAACATACATATATATATATATATATATATATATATATATATATATATATATATATATATATATATATATATATATATATATATATATATATTAGGGTTGTGTATCTTTTGGGTATCTAGTATGGATACCTACTTGGATGAATAGGTTATACAAGTATGTGTATATGTCTCATATATATACACTTGTGTGTTCACTATATATATGTAATATATGTATACATGTGTTATGTGTAGGCCTAGATGTAAACTAGGAAGGGTGTTGTTGGTTTGACTTGTGTAGTATAGGCTAATGTGGACTAGTATAGACTAGTTTGACCTAGTCTAGACTTGGTTGGCCTAGTTTGACTTCTAGGGTTGACCAGGGTTGACCAAGAGTTGACTTTGGCCTAGATGGACCTAGAATCATGTAGAATGCATAGTAGGGCTTCATTTTACTATTTTGGACTTGTTGTGACTTGTGATGTTCTGATTAGGAGCCAGACACCACTCCTCGGACAGTACCTTTCATATTGGACACTCAGATACAGGCGAGTACATTCTCTGATCATTTCATATCCTGCTTAGAATTATTTCCTGCATTAGATTACTTTACTTGTACTGTCACGTTGGTCACACGGATTGGTACTATATGGATCCCTTCTTGAGATGTTATCCTTAGGGAGCATCGGGTACTCTATGTTCTGTGCGTTTCACTTACATGGCGTATCACTATGCTTCGTTGATTCTTCGATTACTTGTGACATATACTCTTATGATCACAGAGTCTTCCTGGAATCATTATTCCATTTATGGGTCTACTATGTACCACCCTTCGGGGGCTTATCACCCTTCGGAGGCTGTATATGGAATCATAACATAACCTGGTTGGATCCTTGTGTATTGATTTGGGGTACGGGGGAGTAGAAGTGGACATGTGAATAATACACCAGTAGTATCTTATCAGAATCATTCCGTAGTGTCTTATCAGAATCATCCCATGCCATTTACATGTCCATGTTGTACTCTGAATCACTAGCCACATGTTAGCTCTTTATTTATAGTAGATATTTCTATTACAGCTTTCTCTCTCTGTTTACATACTGCACTTCTTTCAGTACTCGTATCTTATTTTACTGCATGATTATATCTTCTAACCTGCTATGAACTGTTGAGATGTACTGTACTCGCTCCTGTCCTGACTGGACCTGTTGAAAATATTACAGAGGACGAGGAGGAGGCCTGCCTGGACACTTTCTATGGGGCAGCCTTAGATGACACTTGCGAGTTGGACCTTCAGGAGGACCCAGCTCTAGCTGAGGATATCACCCCGATTGCCTAGTCTAGATTAGTTAGGCTTATCTCTTTTTATGTAGTCATGAGGCATGTTTTAGCTAGACTTTATTTGGAGTTCAGAGTTGTATATATTCTTTCATTCTGTATCTGAAACCTTGTACTGCTGGATATTGCTGGGATTATCTTAAACTACTTTTCATCTATTTATTTCCTTGAGTTCTATTTCATATCGTGCTATCTCTTCCTTAGATGTGATTGAGTTTTACTGCTATGTCACCCCCATTCGGGGAGTATAAACTGTTTAGATATATATATTGTTAGATGTATGTTGACCTAGGACAGCGTTCTACCGCCGACACTGCGGCGTAGGCTGGACGTTGTTACGTTCTCGTACCCTCACAGTGGGTGCGGGTCGTGACACCGTGCTTCTAGCCAACCTCACCTAAAAGGCTCCAGAAGGTTCTGGCGAACACCTCAGCGCATCAGGCTCCTCATCCAGTTTAAGTTTATTGCTGCGGATGTGCTCTTCAGCCTTTGCCCCTGCCCACTCTCTGATCAGGCACCAATTCCAATTATTACTTGTGAAATCCCACATGTCCTTGATCTTGCTGTCCTCCGGAGCAGCCCTAAGATTGTTGAGCATTGTATCCCCCGCCCAACGTTCCTGGAAAGTCATAGATTTGCCATTACCCAGTTGTAGTTTGATCACCGGTTCGGCAAGGGATTGCCCCACGAGAATCTGCCGCCAAGCAGCAGATAATCTGCAATTGGAGATGGCCTGTGCAGGGTGAATATGCTTGAAGTACCTGGCTTTCATGAATTTGGCCCATGAATTTGGAGAATCCCAGACGTCCTTCTTCCGTGGGTCTAGCCATAGAGTCCCAACTGGCCCAGGGATGTTTGTCGTGCCCGTCATTGTGGCCCCAAAAGAAATTGCTAAAGATGCTTTACAACGAAGCGAGAACTTCCTTAGGAGGGAGCAGGCCGCAAGGGTATAGATAGGGATAGAGGTGAGCACGTGCTTGATGAGGATCATTTTGCCACCAGGGGATAGGGTAGCGTTATGCCACCTCTCTAGTTTTTTCCTGATCTTGGTAATCAGCTCATCAAAAATAATGGCGTTTGATATCCCGTACACGAGGGGGCACCCAACGTATTTGAAAGGGGGTTCTTCGACTGAGAATGAGGTGATGTTGGATAAGTTGATAGCATGGTCTCTGCTGATGTTTTGGTGGACGTATATGACACTCTTAGCGGGGTTGACCTTTTGGCCGGAGCATCTGGAGTATTTTATGAATGAGTTGTAGACCACCTCCACCGACCCAACGTCCCCAAGGAGAAGATAAGAATGTCGTCTGCATAAGCCAGGTGAGTAATAATAGGACACCTGCTGACCGTGTAAAAATATTGGAAGTTCGAGGTTCTAGTCATGCTGTTCAGCTGTCTGCTCAGAGCGTCGGCTGCTGCGATTATGAAGATGGTGGATGATAAGGGTTCTCCTTGCCTGACTCTGCAGTTTGATTTGAAGAAGACTTCTGGTTGCCCATTGATCACCGTGGAGAACCATGAGTTGCTAATCGATCTCCAAACGATATTGGTCCAAGTTTTTAGAATCCAAAGGACTTGAAAACCTAGATCATGAATTGCCCATCAAGTCTATAGTACGCTTTCTCCATGTCTAGTTTGATGGCGATGTTCCTCCCTCGTCGGAGTTTATGCATGTAATTAACTCGTGAGCTGGCATGATATTATCCTGTATGTTTGCCCTTGACGAAGCCACTCTGCTCCTCAGAAATGATCTAGAAAGAAATCTGACATGCGTGACGTGATAATTTGGAAATGATCTTGTTGGTGAATGTGCAGAGGCTGATGGGCCGAAAGTCCCGTAAGTCTCTAGGTTATCTTTTTAGGGATAAGGATTAGGTTGGTGCTCGAAATGGATCTGGGGTAAGTCTCTCCTTGGAAGAATGTCGTAACAGCCTCATGAATGTTTTCTTGATGATATCCCAGCATAACCCTGAAGAATAAGCCCGTAAATCCGTCTGGGCCCGGCGCGCTATGAGCATCAAGGGCCCAAACCGCT
>JANAVB010005798.1:2769694-2822239 GCA_029216955.1 Iris pallida | reverse complement strand
GGGAATATGATTATAAATTATTATTCTTATTATTATTATTATTATTATATTATTATTATATTATTATTATTATTATTTATCATCATTTTATTATTATTATTATTATTATTATTATATTACTTATTATTATATTATTTATCATCATTATTATTATTATTATCATTATTATTATGATTATCATTATTATTATTATTATTATTAATTGTATGTATTAGTTTAGATATTTTAGTATCATGGGCAGATATATATGTAAATATATCAATATTTTATTATAATAAATGGTTTAAATATATAATTGTCCAAGAAATGTTATTGTTCAAAAATGTTTTTATTATAAAATGTAGTTTCTAAAAATATAAAGTAACTCCTAAGAATTTCAATATTTTCTAGAAAGTATGTTAACCAGTAAAATATACTTTTTAGCTAGGAAATTTATTTTGATAACTTAAAAGTTTCTTGCCTAAAAACTGATTCTTGAAATTTTCTAACAAAAATTGTCTTCAAAACAATAAGGGCATAAATTCTAAAACTAGTATAAATATTTAGTTACTCCTAAATTCCTCCTATTTTCGTCGTCGATCATGACTAATCACATGTTCCTATTCTCTCGTAATTTTGGACCATTGCGTCGACCATGGCTAGTGGACTATTGGGACATGTCAGAAAACACCGTACCATACCAGGCGACACACCAGGTAAGATACCTTGCCATTATACTGTTTATATTCAGTTGTATTTTATTACATATCACTGTTCAATTATTTCCAGTTCTTACAGTTCTTGATTTACTGCCTGCTCAGTGATATTAGATGTACTTTGTTATTTATCCTTTGATTGCATATGGACCTAGAGTTAAGGGACTACCGTTGTACTGTATTGCATATACCTTGACACAGTTGTACCACGAGGATGTGTGAGATAAGTAGCATATAGAGGTTCTTGCGTGTGGGCTGATCCTCCATGTGCATGCGTTAGGGCTAACTACTAATAGAGGCGTGTTAGGAGACTTAGCAGTTAGTAGAGGTACATGGTCGTGGATGCGACTTGACAGGTACATTGGATGGAGAAAACATTTCCTTGTCGTATGGGCTTCGATTACACTTTCCCTCTAACCCGGAAGCTCCGCTGGAGATACGGGTATGAGCCTCTCAGGTTGGCCACTGTCGTTTTTGAACGTCATGCGCTTAGGTCACTGGTGCCCAAGTGGGGACTATACCAGATCCCATTTACAGCCATGGCTCATGCGACGAAAGGTTTGTTCTCAACTGCATATTCACTTTAATTTGGTTAGATCACCTTATAGTGTCTTGTCACTTTCTTTGATTATGGCATATTTTATATTCAGTATTTATATGGCATGTTTATTGTATCTTGTTACATCCCTCTGAGGACCTGGTTATCTTCCATGTATTTTTCCTTACTTATTGGTAGTGGATTTGTCTCCGCCCAACGATTGTATACATGACCAATTTTAAAGTTGCTTTATATCATATTTATCTTTGTGGATGAGATTTAGTACCTTGGTTACTGTATTTTACAGCTTATATTATATATGAGGGTCTATATACTTCGTATGTATACAGCTGGCATGATTATGTTCTAGTCCTACGTATTTTGGGACTGGGGCGTACAACATGATATAGTCGAAATGGATATACATGATATAGATAAGAAAATTGAACTAACTACGTGATTTAGAGCACATGCTTGGTTATGTAAACAGGCTTAGGTTATACATGACTTAAATCTAGTTTGGTGTTGTACATGAAAAGGGTGTAGAGCACATAACCAAATAAATACTCCCCCTCCCAATCAGTACAAGGATCTGTCTAGGTTTGTTATTGCACATGAAAGTAGTGTGTCACATGGATAGTGTCCACATGAACACTGTGTTATACATGAAGGCTCACACGATCATGAGTATACATGAATGTCACATGAGTATACATGAATAAATACGAATACAATGAGTAGATGATGCACATGATAAAGTACATGAGCATAATATACCCGATATATCCGAGGGATAACATCGCATGAAGAGATCTATATAGGACTAATCTGTGATAACATCGTGACAGCAATAAGTAAACTAGTCTATAACAAGTAAATATGTCCAAGCAAGAATGAAACGGTTAGAGAATGTACTAGCCTGGCAAACAAAGCTGTTGATGACGAAGTGTAACTGAACTGAAGTGTAACCGACCTAACCGAGAATGTCCCGTTGGCTTCGGGAGACCACTCTAGCTTATTAGCGTCCAGCCGATCCGAACTCTGTTACTGCGAATGGATTCGACCGCCTCAGACCCCGCCCATGTTCGTACTTTGTTCCAATTCCAGGTGTTATTAGTAGTGTCCCACAAGTCCTTGATAGAGCTGTTCCTGGGGGCTGCTGAAATGTTGGGAAGCAAGGTATTGCCAACCCATCGCCCATAAATAGCGAAGCTTCACCGCTGCCCACTTTAAGGTAAACTGCTGGTTTGGCGAGGGACCGACCGATAAGAATGCGACGCCAGGCAGCTGAGGATCTGCTGTTCGCGATGGTCGTAGACGGGTGGATGTGCCTAAAGTATCTGGCCTTCATGAAGTATTCTATAGGACCGACACGTTTCCGATACGACTATCAAACGAACTCAAAATCCTACCAAACTTTATGCGCAGGTCTGGGGTACCTGTTTGGATGCTAAAATGTAGAAATTTCAGAAGGAACAATGGTAGAACGAGGTTTACCTATTGAGAGTTGGAATCTCAATGAAAGTGAATCCTCGATCGCTTTGACGATCGGTTTCTCCCAAGCAAACGCCTCCAACTCCTTGTTAGCAATGCTACAACAAGTTCTCCTCCTCCCCTTGGTCACAACGTAATTCGTTTGGCACGAATCGGATGCCGGATGAGAAAAAGGGAAACTATGGTTGATCTTGGAGGCTATGTGATTTCTACACAATAAGAAGGGGGGCTGCTGTGTTAGCCGGCCATGCATGGGGGTATGTTAGGGTTAGGGTTTAGTCATGGGCCAAGCACTCCTAAGTTTCTACAAAGGCCCAATGACAATAAGCTTTAAAGGCTTATAAAAAATGACTTAAAAATCATTAAACATTCTAGAAAAATAGGTAATAATTCTAAATTAAATCTAAAAAGCCAATAATAAATCTAATTACATTATTAGGCCTCTAAACAAGGTTGTCTAAGGTTATACCATCTTGGTCCTATCAAAACACCAATCTAAACCGCACAACAATCAATTTAATTAATATTTTGAATAAATTCAAAATAATACACAATGACTAAATACCCATAATTAGAAAAATGAGTGTGACAGGTAATTAGGTTTATAATGTCATGGTTAGTCTCTAATCATGGTTAGCTAAACTGACTACTAACACAACACCAATTAAAATTTTATAAATTAATCCAAAAAAAATAAAATCACATAATTACCAAAATACCCTTACTTTAGAAAAGTAGTGGTTACACTTTCCTCTTCTCGGTTCCTGCGTGTGAAATATGCTTAAGTCCTGATTAAAGGGTTGTTGGTGAGACAAACTCACTTCATACCCACAGCAATGCTGCTCGCATGATTTTGTTCCCACAGTTTTTACCCCCTGGCTTGAATCATGCGCATGAGCACTCAAGTGACAGTGGGGTTTTACTGTTCGAGGCATCGAAGCACTCGAACCAGTTTTGTACAGCTTTTCGTCGGCTGCGCGCGTGACTGTCAACGCGGGCCTTTGGTTAGCTGTTGGCGTAGCACGTTGATCGCGCAGGGCACGTGCTGCCTTGGACTTTTTTCTACTACCCTGGAAGGTGTGCAGTATTCAGAGTCCAACTGAGTGGTCGGTGTAGCACTTTAGTCGCGCAGGACGTGTGCTGCCTTAGATTTCTTCGTGTTATCCCTGAAAGGTGCATGGCACTTAGAATCCAACATGGATGTTGGCATAGCACGTTGATCGCACAAGGCGCATGCTGCCTTAGATTTTCTCACGGTACCTCTAGAAGGTGCGTAGCATTTAGAATCCAACGTTGGTTCTCCTGAAGGATACAAAATTTTGATAAAGATAGAATTTCTACCTCGCGTAGCCGTCTTTCTGCGCGGGTGGATACCCGCACCTTTCTTTCTACGATGCACCTTCGTCGGTTGTATGAACAAGGAGTTGCACCCTTTGCTGTGCTTGTCAGCAATTGAAGTCGACTGAGGCAGTACAGGAGCAGCGGGTGAAGGCCTCTTTGAGGCTTCGCCATTCAAGGAGGTTTGGAGCGCATCTTCTTCCATCTTGCCGCTCATAGCAGCGGCCTTGGACACCCAGGTACGTTGAGTCTTCTTCGATTTTACGAACCGCTTCGAAGGGCTCGACTTATTTTCGAAAAGAAGGTCTTCAAAAGCTTGCTGGTCGAAACGTACGACCAGCATCTTTTATGAAGACCCCAGCAAGTTATCGTCAGACTGCATCACCACCTTCTCATCTATGGAAAAGGAAGTCCCCAGCAGAGTCGCCATCTTATTTGCCATAGCAAAAGTTGAATAAAATTTTTCTATTCAAATGTATAAATCGTACAAAAAGGACTCCTAAATAGGAGGATTAAGTATAGAAATTTCTAGGGAAATGTGACGGTAGAGATCGAGCACTATAGCGGCTCCTTTATTCTGTTGACTATTTGACGACGGCTTGAACTTGCTTTAACTTTTTGATGCTCGAGAGTGGTACATGAGGTTGCTAATCAGGAAGATGCTGACCTTTCCAATAAAGGCCAACTCATTCTATTTATAGGTCATCACATATACGATGTGCATAGGGTTTTTTCTGGGCACGCAGGAGCGTTGCACGTGGAGATATGAGAGAATTGGTTGTAACCGCACAGTGAAGGCTGCTGCTGAGCTGACACATGGTAGATGCTAAGATTATCTTCTATCAAGATCTCGGGTGGTTATCAATATAACCGAATAAATGACACATAATGTGTGCTTATAGCTCGATAATCTTGATCGGATGAAGCCGAGTGGATTTTTCTCCTATCCATAGATTCAGATTTTGTATCTATCTTATGGGCAGCGGTTTAAAAAAACGATTGCATATTGCCCTTGTCAACAGAACCAAACTCCATTTCTATCTTAGGAGCGACGGTTTAAACAAACCGATCGGATATTGCTTCTATCAACAAAACCAAACTTCGTTCTTATCTTAGGAGCGACGGTTTAAGCAAACCGTTTGGATCATATCTGAAAAAATATATATGCTAGAGTGGCTATGTGGAATAATGCCACCTTATAGAACTGCGCGTCTATACGAGCTCCACTTCTAGTAAGGTTTTAATGTCACTGCACTTTAGGGTGATGATGAGACTGTTATTAGGCAATGAAGTCACTGCGCTTTAGGGCGACAAGGAGACTGTGCTGAGGCAACAAAGTCACTGCACTGTAGGGCGACAAGAAGACTATGCTGAGGCAACAAAGTCACTATGCTTTAGGGCGATTCTTTAGGGCGACGAGGAGACTATCCTAAGGCAACGAAGTCATTACGCTTTAGGGCGACGAGTAGACTGTACTGAGGCAACAACGTCACTGTACTTTAGGGCAACAAGGCGACTGTGCTGAGGCAACGAAGTCACTACGCTTTAGGGTGACGGAAAGACTGGGCTGAGGCAACGAAGTCACTACACGTTAGGGCGACGAAGAGACAGTGCTGAGGCAATAAAATTACTGTGCTTTAGGGCGACGTGGAGACTGTGTTGAGGCAACAAAGTCACTACACTTTAGGACGACAAGGATACTAGGTTGAGGCAAAGAAGTCACAAATGAAGGAGCCGTTGAATGGACTATGCTTCTGGATTAGATTTGAAGGTGCTGCACTTCTGGGTTGACCCAAAGGGGCTGCGCTTCTGGGTTGATCCGAAGGGACGAGTTCTATCGAAGTCATTTTCTGAAAACATTAAATAACCGCCCTTGAATGGCTGAGTCAACACCCTCTTTAATTACTGCTGTTTGGGGGCTCGAGAAGCGGTAACAAGGCTTAGTCAAACGAATCTATTAAATAAGATTCATTATGCTGAGTCCTTGGTTCATCCCATTACTCCGGAGTCCTTTGACTGACCGCCACGTGGCCTGTGGGTTAGACCACACAACCTATATAAAGAGAAGCTTTCGGTTAACACTTTGCTCCTAGTTTTTTTCATTTTCCTGTCATGCTCGACCCCGACTTAGCTTTCAATGGCCATGGGCCTTTCACAAGTCGACAGTTGGTTCTAGATCTCTTCGTTCAAAGAAGCTGTAGCTCTGTAGAAGAACCACTACTGAGTTTCGAGATGCACTTGAGCATTTGGCATAAGGAGTTCGAACCTGAACAACATCTTGGAGGTCTTCGAGGTCCAAGTTACCTAGTTTGGATTGATTGCCAACCTGAAGAGCCACAGGTTGTGTTCTGCCCCGCTCAATAATAGCTTCATTAGTCATATTGGTGTGGGGGCTGCGCACCCAGTTATGCTGGAAGAGCTACAAGCAGTATTGCGAACATGAGCTATGTTCTTGTTCGGGCCAATAGCTGCTTTATTAGCCATATTAGAGTTCCTCCACGTCTGACTAAGAAGTGGCCCATTTTGACGAGGATGTGATTTTCTCTGATACTGCTGCACGTTTTGGGGTCTATGCACTTTACATACTTTGTAGGTCGTGCTTCAGGATTTAGTCTTTATATGTAATCCTGAAGAGTCTGTAAAAGATCTTTTGTAAATATGATTTTAATAAAGAACTTTCCTTTATACATTGCCTTTGTATGTCTCATGCGCTTCTGTGAAGTATGTAAAATCACAGTTATCTTCTGCACTTTAAACAACTGTTGTCTTTATGCACTTCTGTGGAGTATGTGAAGCAATTATTGTCTTTTGTGCTTCTGTACAGCCTGCGCTATTTTCATGCTTCTACAACCATACTTTAAAGCAGTATAAATAGTGCCGAGAATAAGGGTGGCATAGTAGTCATACTCGGCCATAGCCATCTGGGTCATAAGTGGCACCTCGGTAGACGGTCCTAGAGGTGGTGGAACATGATCAACCATAGCTGCAGGCACTGTAGAACTAAAGGCGGTCGCTGGGGTAGAAACGCCCATACCCGGGGAAACTACCAAGGGAGTAGCAGCACTAGCCTCAGGCGCTCTTTGATCCAACCCCTGTGCCACTACACTGTCGCAGAAGAAGCCCCATGTGTGGCTCTCCATGGGACATATGCTGGACTGGGACCTCCCAGAGGAAAAGGCCCCTCCATCCCAAAGCCAACTCCTACTCCCCCCAGCCGACAAAGATGTACTGACTACTTCAGCAGCTGGCTTGTCAACCGGATCTCCGAGGGCTTGTTCGGCTGTCCTATCATTAACTTCTTTGGTCGGATCTTTAGTGGCTGCCCCGACCGGCTCTTCAGCAGTCTTTTCGACCAGCTCTTCAACGATTTCCTCGGCTGGCTCTTTAATGGCTGCCTCGACCAGCTCTTCAGTAATTTCCTCGATCGGCTCTTCAGTGGCTGCCTCAACGGTCTCCTCGACCAGCTCTTCGATGGCCGTATCGACTAGCTCTTCAATGGCCTCCTCGGCTGCCGTTTCGATGGTCGCATCAACCGACTCTTCAATGGCCTGCTCGGTCGCCATTTCCATGATCGTATCGGCCAAATCTTCAACGATCGCATCGACCGTCGTTATAAAGGCCTCCGGACAAACTTTTCAATGGCCCCCTCGGTCGACGTTTTAATAGCCACCCCGGCCAACTCTCCAACGGCCTCTTCGGCCAACACTTTATTAGCTACTTCATCCTCCTTACCTCCCTGAACTTCGATAGTCCCTTCAGCCACTTTATCTGTATGGGAAGGAGGTTCGATAGAAGAATCCCAGGTAGTGCCTTCAGTATTATCGATCATTCGGCCCATCTCGGATACAGGTTCTCTGGTCTTGCCTTTGGTGACCGTAAGACCAACCCCGGGTATCACGACAGGCTCATCTGCAGTCAGGCCTGTGGAAGTCTTATTCTGATATGAAGCCATCAGCTACGAAAAGTCCTGAATTTCATAGTCAAAAGGAGCAGAAAGAGAAACTTCTTCCGCGTCAGCGGCCTCAGTGACCGCAGTAACTAGGTTCTCCTCTGGGACAATAGCCTTCTCAGTCCTCGTGATCGTAGGCACCTCGACATTTGAAGGCCCCACGGCAGAAGTGGTTCCTTCTTCCCTCCTCAAAGGAGGGCCTCCGGTTGATATAGGGGCTGTAACCCTAACTTCTGACTGCAGTAACAACCGATGGGGTACCCTAGTAAGAGGTTCTCTAAGAAGTTCCTCGAGAACTTCGGGCTCGCAATCGGTCATATCTCTCTCTGACTACCCCGACTATTTTTTTGCCTGGACAAACAAAACAACAATAAGTAAAAGGAATGAGATGAAACCAAGGTAAAAAGACTGGTGTGTACCTGTAAAGAAGACTCAGTCGGTGGAGTCTTCTTCTGTGGTGAAGACCGTCGTGCGGATCCACTTTGTTTATGTGCAGTCTACTTAAATCTCTTGGCAGGTGGAGAACTCGCCTCCAGGGAGTCCTGACGTTTTGACGGGGTATTCAAGTTCGCCACGTCTTCTCTTTCTTTTCGGAAGGCATTGGAACCATCCGAGTTTCTACCACCCGATGATACAAGCTCTCGGAAGCACCTAAGGATCGACTGATTAGCCTCCAACTTTGTTCCCTCAATTAGACTCCGCTTTCGATCATAGCCCGACGAGAAGTTGTTCGCCAAGCAGTAAAACTTCACGGCGGAGTACAAGATGTGGGTCTCCCCTTGGATTACATGGATTATAAAACTTGCTCCAGTACACCGGATATTATAATAATACCTCACACGAGTGCCATCCAGTAGACTAAGCTCGTAACCCAGGCACGGGCTCAAGTTGTTCATCATTATCTGGCTGTAACCAAACTACCGCATAAACTGACTCAGCAGATAGGGCTCCAGGAACACCCAATTTTGATTTCGATACACGAAGTGCGTGGGACGGATGGACTGCAGCCAATGGAAAGTACCATGAGTCAGATTGCTCTTTTATCTGTCCTGGTCTACTAGCTATCTTCTGCAAGATAGCCTCTATAAGAGGGCGAAGTCCCGTTGAAGTTGTAGCCATCCAAGCGACCCAATACCGATCTATAGACTGGAATACCTTGATGACGCCACTTTACCTAGCGATAGTTGAGCATGGTTGTATCTCCTTCCTCATAACCCTCGATGGTGTTAGGGGATATCAGACCCGGGCAATGTAGTGCTAACCAGGCCATCATGTAGTGGTAAGGGATTTCAGCCCGAGAAAACTCGTCGGTTCCCCTACGATGCTCTATTATCTTTCTTAAAAGATCCTGTAAGCCTCGTAGAGTATCACATACCATGGCTGGAAGCAAATCCAGCGGGTGACCAAAGACCAGCTTTACAGCCAGCATGATGAGGTCCCGAGTCACTCACCCCATAGTTACTGAACCTCTAGGTACCACGGCTTTTCGCATCCATATCATCAAAAATGCAGCCAGCATCGCTTTCGGGCTCATGGCGGTCAAGTTTTGGCAAAAGTAGTTATGGACTGTAGAGGTGGGATTCTTCTCAACATCTACCGAAGGAGCTGACACCTTTGCCTTGACCATCATAGCTTCTACCTCGTCAGGGGTGTACGCCCTATGAGTGTTAAAATGGACTTGATCCGGTTCTGACGGATGCTGCGTGAAGATGTAGCTTCTCCAAGCAGGAGTATGCGGGTGAGTCTTCAGAAAATCCTGGCGTACGCACACCTGATGATGGCAAAGTAGTTCTTTGTTCACTGCCATCATTTTTGGGTACTTAATCTCCAGCCCTATGAACTCCTCTTTGTAAGGAGTATATTCTTCGTATGGCTCTTCACCTCAGGGCAGCTTTGAGATGGCATACATCTCGTGAAAAGCTAACCCCATCTCTCCTCTCGGGTATAGAAGGTCCCGGTATGGTTATTATACATCTCCAGCAATGCCACGAATAAGGGCTGATTGATGTCCATATCATGTTCGGCAACCCTTATGGCATGGCACAAGCCAAAACCCCTCAGTTCTGTGTTGTACTTACCCAATATATATTGGGTTTGGTCGTGCCATTTGGCCTCAGGGTGGATCCACCCTGAGACCCAGAAGGCTCCTTTAGGGCATGTGTATCTTGTCGCTAGAAGCCTGTTGGCAAAAAGAGAAGCCCCAAATGGATGTATGTCCAGGGTAAAAATCATTAAGCAGATGGCCGGGAAGTACTACCCGCAAAGTGTACGACAGACTATCACGGATACACTTAAAAGTGTCCATCCTCTTAAAGTATGTGTCACCTTAAAATAGCCCATCATTAACCCCCCCGAGTCGAGGTTAGATCCCATTCCAGACACCGCTTCTCTAAGAAGCAATAGAAAATCGAGAGCGGGAGGTGTCGATCGATCGCCGAAACATACAAATCGAAGCCGTAGTTCTCAAAATACCAATCCTCCTTAAGGTGCAGGAGGTCTGTCTCCTTTAAGAACAGCTTATCACCAAAGAGGAACTGAGGCTTTAGCATCTTATCTCCAGCATCAGTGACGACTGACAATTTGCCTCGATCTATCATACGACGGAAGAAGGCATGCTGTTGTGCACGTATCTTGTCCAGTCGCCCCTTCGGTTGGCATCGGGCGATCAATCTCCTGGCAGATTAACAATCACTTCGTAGACATTTATGCCTAGTGCACAGACTGATGAGTCGAAGAGAAGCTCGTAAAAAAAAGGCATAGTTACAAAAATTGTGCACAAAACAAACAAAAGCCAGAAGAATATACCAAGTATTTTTCAGCAAAAAATTCACAGGTACTGTGACTCTGTGCGAAAGCAAGCAAGCATCTGCATAGACACTATTTGGTGACACTACGCATTAGCAGGCAAGCATTTACACAGGCACTTTTTAAAGACACTGTACATCAGCTAGCAAGTAACCGTGCAGGCACTGTTTAGTGATGTTGCACATCCGTTAAAGCCTTAGCACATCTTACAGTCTCTATTTCGAAAGGTACCGACTATGTGCATCGGCAGATAGAGCTTTAATGCATCTTATAGATACTACTCCGAAGAAGTAGTGCCCATGCGTATCAGCGAGGTAAGCTTTAACACATCTTCGAGACACTACTCCGAGAAGTTGTGCTTATGCGTATCAGGAGACGGAGCTAGGCATCGATGATTTCAAATTAAACACCTAATCGCAACAGTCGATCGCACGTCTACGTGCGTGCTGACACCATCGACCAGAGATTAGTCGACTTCGACAGCGTCTAACGATGGACGCTTCCCCTTAGCCCTGTTCGTGCTCACCTTACCGGCCTTGCGAACTTTAGGAGCTCTCGAATTTTTGGGAGCCATAAAAAAAAACTAGGGTTTTGATTTAGGGAAGAAGAAGTTGTAACGCCCCAGTCCCAAAATACGTAGGACTAGGAACGTAGACATGCCAGTTGTATTCATACGAAGTATACTCCAATATATGGAAGCCTCGTATAAATACATAAGCTGTAAAATGCAGTAGAACCATAACTAATCTCATCCACAAGAATAAAAGATATTATATAATCACTATGAATTTGTCTTGATACAATATGTTGGACGGAGACAAATCCACTACCAACAAAATAAAAAAAGTACATAGAAAACGAAATGAGTGGCGAGCGAAGCGAAGATAATCCAATTGCAATCATCCTCGAGAAATAGCAATGAACACGGCTAGAACGAAAGCACCTGCGAAAGACAATAGCACACACCTGGTAAGACAACCAGGTCCTCAGAGGGACGTAACAAGACACATAATAGCATGCCATATAAACTGAATAAATATTGCTCAATAAATAAGTAAATCGAATTTATAACATAGTCCAATACGCACCAACTGAACGAGCGTACCATCCCCCCAACCAAACAAGGATAGGAGATGGTAAACTAATTCATGGCGACGTATCTTTCGATGCTACGAATTCAATATGGTATCCGGACCCCAACAAGGTTCAATACCTTCTTATCGAAGTAGTAAGTCACACCTACAACCAAACAAGGACAAGATGTGACGAACTAATCCGTGACAAGTTATTGTTCCAAGCCACGGTCAGATACAAGTACCCAAACCAAAAGTACTCGTACCTAACGGATAGGGTAGCCTACCGCTCTAAGTGAATGTTGTTAAGAACAATCCTTCCTACGCATGGGCCCTGGCTAAATAGGATCGGCGTAGTCCCCCTTTTGGCACCAGAGGCCCCAGCAGTAAGAGCATGACGTTCCGCAGAATCGTCAGTGGCCGTCAGTAATCATGGGTAAGCTGACCCGCGTCTCTGGCGGAGCTCACGGGTTACAAAAGGGAAAGTGCATCGAAGCCCATACGCTAAGGAATTGTCCTCCCCGCCCAATGCCTATTATGTTGTATCCACAACATTAACCTCTATAACCGCTAAGTCAAACTAGCATGCAACCTCTATTAGCGGTTATTCCTATCGCACGGTTTGTACGTACTGGTGGATAGTCAATCACGCACTTTCGTGTTCTACATGCGACACACAACTTCGTGTTTACAATGTGTCAAGCCCAATGAATACGACACACAAGGTGGTCCCTTAAATCTAGGTTTAATTTGTAAGAAAAATAATACACAGCAGGAAATATAAAAGAACAGTAATGCCATGTATCACAGTTTATAAAGAAAATAATAGACATGCATGAAATATGAGCTAAAAATAATTAAATAGCTAATGGCAAGGTGTCTTGCCTGGTAGTACGCCTGATGGTGCTGCAATGATCCAGGTGGCACGATCTGTGATTTCGGTACAACAACTGTACAAGGGGACCTCAGATAGTGGCACGGGTTATGTCGTTGAGTCCGGAATAGTCAATTTGGCTAGGGACGATATAAATAAGCTCGAGGTTTGGAAGAAGGTAAGAAACGAACGATTGATCATGGATAAGATTATATAATCGAAGAAATCTTTTAGAATAAATATATATATAACTATTTTTGAAAATATATCTTTTGTATTTGAAAATATCTATAAAACAATTTTAGATAAATACTTGAAAGTCATAAAAATTATCTTTATATCAAAACTATAACTTGCTTGTAGAAAATATTTCAATCATACTTAATACCATAAAATATATAGTAAATAAAAACCCAAACCCGATTTGAAATTACATGTAGGGCCAATCCCAAAACTATAGTTTAGTTACAATATAATTTAAAAACACTAATATCCTATTCCCAAAGTAAATAATAATAATATTAGTAGTTAACAATAATCCTAATAGAACTTAATTAACAGAATATTATTATCAAACAATAATATTATTAGCAGTAATAAAATTATTGTATATACATGTATATACACCAACATATACATATACATACCTTTATAATGTAATATAGTGAATAATAGTAATTTAACCTTAGTCAACAGTTAATAATAATAATAATAATAATAAGTAACTAATAATAATAATAATAATAATAATAATAATGTTAGTAAAATAACAGATAATAATAACATACACAAAACAATTAAAAATATATATAAAAATATAACCCAAAGAAAATAACTTAACAAAAACAAAAAAAAAAGAAAAAGAAAAAGAAAAAGAATTAACAAAAACAAAAACTACATAGAAGAAGCTGTTCTTCCCGAGAACAGTACTTGATAACATTCAAAAGAAAAAAAAAAGGAAGGGAAGAGGAACAGAGGAGAGAGATGAAGAGTGAGGGGGTGATCCGCTCTTTTTCTTAAGAAAGGAAGGGGGAGAGAGGGGTTCAGTTAGGGTTTCGGCGGACGAGCTGGTCCAGTGTTCGGCAGAGAGAGGGTGAGGGGCTGTAGGCGGACGGCGAGCGGCACGAAGGCGGAGGCGGGCGGAGGAGACTGCGGTGGCCGGGAAAGGGTTTCGGTGGCGGAAGCTCAGTGGCCCGACACGGCGGAGCGAGGCGCGAGGGAGGCGGATCGAGGAGGAGGATGGGCGCGGAGGAGTGAGGCTCGGAGTCGACGCCGGCGGCGGTTCAGAGACGGAGCTCCGGGGAAAGAGGGCGGACCACGGTCGGCGACGGAGTTTCATTGGAGGCGGCGGTGAGGGCTTCCTCCTAGCGGCGAGGGGGTTTTGGTCGGCTCGGGGTGCGGACGGTGGTCGGAGGCTAGGGCGGAGCTGTCGGCGGAGGGCAGCGCGCTCTCGCTCGGCGGAGGCGGCTAGGGCAGCTGGGGCGGTCGCCGGGTCTCCGGCCGGTGGCGCAGGTAAGGGTGGTGATGGTGTTGGTTTCTATATTTGTTTGGGGTTTTCCTGTCGATTGGGTTTTGGGGTCGCCGATGGTGGCGGGGCAGTGGTTCTCGGGGTGTTTGTTTTTATTTACTGTTTAATTTGGGGGTTTTTGGTCTGTCGGTGGTGACGACGATGACGGTGGGGGTTTTGTTGGTGGACGGCCGGCCACTCTGGTCGTGGTGGTCCGGCGATGGGTTTTGATGGTGATGGCAAAGCTGGTGGTGGTTTGCTACCATTGGGGTGGCCGGGAGTTGTCGGGTGTGTCGGGTCAAGGAGGAGGGGAAGTCGGGGAGCCAGTGATGGTGGTGGGGAATATTGTCGGGGCTCGGGGTTGGAGTCGGTTGGCTCAGGGTTGGAGTCGGTTGCGGGGTCGGGTTGGTCCTGGCGGTGGTGATGTTGGAGATGGTTTTGGTCGGAAATTGGTTGGCGGGTGTGGACGTCGGTAGGCTGGTGTTTGATGGCTAGGTTAGGTTTGAGGATTTGTAATGCATCGTGTCGGGATTGTCGACACGGAGAAGATGAAGCTGTACATGTAAATAAAATATGGAATAAGAATTGGACGATGGAACACGGACACGGGACACGCACCATGGTTGGAGAATTTATTTGTGGAATAATTTGGTGGATGATAATGTGGAGGAGTACCTGCCTATATTTATAGGATGTGGGAATTCCCAATTTGGATAGGATTAGGAGAATTTGAAACCCAAGTAGATAAATCATCTACTAATTTGAAACAATCAAATCCAAATCTAATCAAATTAAATCCTCTTAGTTTAAAATCAAATCAATAATTCAAATTTTAATTTGGATATCTATTTAAATAATTCCAAAAATCAAATCACGATTTAAATAGCCAAAAATAGCTTCCAAATATATTTTTCAAAATACCAATAATAATAATTTCGAAAATAATAAATATTTTTAAATATCTTTTTGAATAATAAAATATTAATATTAATAACCTCAAAAATTACATTTTTATTTAAAATAGACAAATAAATAATTACGATACATAGGTATGCAAAAATATTCTTTACCTAATTATGCTTTTCTAGTATACGAAAATATTATTTATTATTAATAACTTTTACAAGTTACCAATGATAGCAAAACTATTTATTATATTAATTGAAACTATAAAATAATAAATAAAATATTTTTCTAAAATATGTACGCTCGCACATATTCGCACTCGTCGAGCAAGAAAAATAATTTCGTGCGTGACGTACAATACGAGTACGCGACGTACAATACGAAATTTTAAATCCGTACAAATATAAATAAATAAATAATAATAAAAAAAGTAGAAATTTAGGGGTTTTACAGAAGTACTCGATCTGAAAAAGTTTAAGAGAAATGACAGACGGATGAAGTCTTTTCTCGTTCTGCAGACTCCTACTTAAAGGATGGAGCCACGTGTCAGCAGATAAGGCCAAGGGACTCTTCGTAGGTGAAGAAACACTTCGAATAGCATGGAGATGAAACGAAATCATGATGAATCCTTTTCCTAAGAATGAGGAGTCATTATCATTTAATATGAAATGACGGCTCAAAACATTAATGCTGACGGCTACTAAAATGCTTGACAGCCTGTCAGGAACACGTTGTGGACTTTCTATGCCACGTGTCATTTCATACTTCTGTTCAAAGTGTTCCAAACTTGTCTAAGTTTGAAACTTTGAAGGGGGTCTTGTATAAGCATGAAAAAAATGCAAACATAAAAAAAATGCAAGAGACATCACATACTTCGCAGAAGCGTAGGAGGCACCAAATTGCTCTGCACATCAGAACTCAGATCATAAGAGAAGGTATGGCATAAAGGGAAATAATTTATTAAAATCATGATTATAAATATCTATTGCAGATTCTTCATGATTATATATAAAGCTATCTACTCATCCTAAGTACGCAGTACACAGAAGCGCAGCTTACAAAAGCGCAGCTCCCCTCTTCGTCAGAGCAAACCACTTCCTAGTCAAGTGCGCAGCACCCGTGCTCCAATATGTCTAATGAAGCAATAACTGAGCAGAATGGGGATGCTACTCCTACGTGAGGCTCACAACACAACTTGTGGCTCTTTCAATATAACGATGGGCCAGCAATCAATCCAAATCCAAAATCTTGGGCCTTAAAGACCTCCAAGATGTCGCTCATGTTCAAACCTATCTTGCTAAACGCTTAAGCGCATCTCGAAACTCTGAAGTTGTTCTTCACCAAGGTATCAACTTCTTTGAACGAAGAGATCTACAACCAACTGTTGACTTATGCAAGGCATTGGTCGTCTGAAGCTATGTCAGGATCGATCATGACACAGGAATGTCAAGAGGCAATGACTAATGAATTCCTCAAAAAGCTCACCTTTATATAGGTTGTGTGTGGTCCAACCCGTACGCCACGTGCCAGTTGGTCAAAAGCCCCGAGTTAATTTGATGAATCTAGAATTCATCACAATGAACCTTATTTAATGAAGTCATTTGACTAAGTCTTTAGTCACCGCTTCTCGAGCCACCCAAAAAAGCAGCAATAACGAAGCATTTGACTCAGCCGCTCAGAAGTAGTCACTAGATGCCCCAAAAGTGTAGTGACGGAGCTCCTCAGAAGTGCATCCCCTTGAGAGCTCCTCAGAATCGCACCTCCTTTAGAGCTTCTTAGAAGCGCAGCCCCTTCAGAGCTCCTCAGAAGTGCAGCTCCTTCATAAATTCTCAGAAGCGTAGCCCCTTCAGAGCTCCTCAAAAGCGTTGCCCCTTCAGTGCTCCTCAGAAGCACAGCTCCTTCACAGCTCCCTTAGAGCTCCTCGATATCACAGTCACTCATCGTATCAAAAGCGTAGTCTCTTTGATGTCCCTCAAATGTGCAGCTCATATGGCACGCAACTCCTTCACAAACGTGGCACCATGCCACTAGCCAGTATGGAAGCTGTATCTCTACAGATATAATCATATCTAGTTTGTTTAAATAGTCGTATATCTTCAGATACAATCAGATCTAGTTTGTTCAAACAGTCGTATCCCTTCAGATACAATCAGATCTAGTTTGTTCAAACCGTCGTTCCTTCGATAAAATTGAAATCCTGTTTATTTAAACTGAACGAGGACATCGAGCAGTGTGTGCGTGCCATGTGTCACTGATGATGAGTGGTGCCAACTGCCCAAGACCTCAGCAATAAGGGAATCCCAACAACTGCTACATGTCAGTTAAGCAGCAACCTCCATAGTACGGTTACAACCGATTCTCCTAAAATCTCGTACACGTAGCGCTCTTGCGCGCCAAAACCCTACGCACATCGTACATGTGCATGCCTATAAATAGCAACAGTTTTCTTTATTCAGGGCCCTTCAAAAATAATTTGATTGTTTCTTGATTGGCAACCCAGATCACCACTCACATGCATTCAGAAAGTCAAAGAAAGTTCATTTTGTTGACAGATCGACAACGGAGTAAAGGAGCCGATGCAGTGCTCGATCTCCATCGTCATACTTTTCCAGAATCAACTACACTTAGATTTCCTATTTAGGATCTCTTTTGTACTCTTTTTCAAGTTTGTAATACAAAAGTTCTTTAACTTTTTGTTCATTACAAACAGTTGTAAGCCCCTTTTTTGGATATTACTTTTAATAATTTAATATAGATATATAATTAATATTGACTATAGATGTACTTTTTTATATCTTTGTTTTTTTTAAGGCAACAACTATTGATTTCTCAATTCCAATTCCATATTTGAATTCTAGACACGAATACCTTCAATTTGATATATTATGTCTCATGCAAACTTGTTATCCAATATTCTTTTGACTTTGCACAACTTCGGGTCAATTTAGGCCATTTGACCATTTATCGTAACTCTAGACCTAACTTCCAACTTGAGTTTGGGACACGACATCGATCAAAAACATTTGACCCAATATAGTTTTGACCCATTTTGAGCCTACGACACACATGCCAAGGGTGTGCCACTAAATTGAGTTCCCATGTGCTATTTATTTGCGAATGATAAAAGAGACTCATTGGTTGAGTTTTCGGGTTCGATTTGACTAGAAAATGTGTTTGAACCCAAACCCAACCCTACTAGGTAGAGCCAAGTTAGGTTGTCATGACCCAGTAGAATTATTTTGAATTTATAGTTAGGATGTTGTACAACCTGTAACGCCCCAGAACCAGAATACCGGAGAGCGGGGGCATACATAGCCAGCTACGTATATTGAAATAGAATCCACCTCGCTATACGGTCACGGCTGTCTAGATACATGAGGGTTTAACTATGAGCTATCAGTCTCTTATGGTTATGAACAAGCCTATTGTCTCAATCTCAAGCAAGTAGTAGTTACAATATGTTAGAGCATCAAATATACAATAGTAAGACGTCTCATACATTACATATTTGGATGATCATGAAGCTAGTCATACAAAATGTGAAGACTAGCAAGAATTTTAGTCATACATGATCAACCCTAGGATTTGTTAATCATGCTACAGCCCGTAGGCAGACAGTAAGTAAAGTGCAATCGAGCTAACACGTGCTCGTCGGCTAAACGCCTCAAAAGCATATTTTTACAAAAGAGTGGGAGAGCAAAATAAAACCTACACGTTGCCAGGGTTACGCCTGGTGGTCACCAACTGGCTGGAAAGTAGGAAGATCCTCTAGAGCTGTTCCGGTATCTGGCCACGCAAAACCAGCTGAGTCAGATCCCAGAAAGAGCAAGTGCCACATAGGAGGCTTCACTTAAGAACTAAAACCAGCAATTAGCATAAACATAATAACATATTAAAACTGGAGATACCAAAAAAATTATGAGGATATACGATGCGATGACCATGGGACTATTCAGATAGCCAGATTACAATCCTTAAACCAAACAAGGATCGGGGTTGTAACCCTTCATCTGAACGGAACTTGGTTTTCCACTATTTATCGATAAAATAAAGCACAAGCAATCAGGTCATGTTACAATCTTGTACAGGATCAGGACAAGACTAGACTGGGTTAGACTCCATCCAATCAATCACGACCAAGTAATGAGTACGGCTTAATACTTTAACTAATTAGGGTTATCACAGGCCTAGTTACTAGCAAGATGCAATGAGATGTTCCAACAGCCACAAGCCCTGCAGACCATCCAGGTTATCCAGGTCGAATATCCGTTCATGAAGCGTGCAACACATGACAGTTTGCTGGAAATGTGCACTACTCGTCGGTAGGCTACAAATCCACTTGTGCATCCAAATAACGGGATTGTCTGTAGCTAGAAAATCTCTTCATGACTACTGGGTTATTCTAGTTATTAGCCTTAGTCAATTTTAGTAGGCACCCCTGACCGTGGTACTCAGGGGTCCCTGTACTAGACATGATACGAGACAGTATTGGTTCATTTGTATAAACACAATCGTCCACGGTGTCCAGGCCATTCATTCTTGTCACGTCATGCTAGCCGTCGCAACAACATTCAATAGTTCCCATCAGGCTTTATTATCATGTCTTGTCATGTCATGTCATGTCATGTCATGTCAATTCACTTGTTATACCGTGCCATGTACAATTATCAGTCCAGTCATGTCAATCAATTCGTGATTCTTAGGTTCATGAAAAGTGCAAGAACATAAAGACAATCAGGTGCGCAAAAAGGGGGCTCAAGACTCTACGCTAGCGAACCTCTACGCTAGGCCAAGAGGCCCCAAGCATAAAAATGGCCTTACGCGAGCAAGGAAAGACCTCTTCTATAAGAGCAGGAGCCCTACGCGAGAGGGAACTCTACGCGGGCAAGGCTCTACACTAGCAAGCACCCTATGCAAGCAGAACTTTACGCGCACGAGCACCCAAGTGAAACTCTACGCACGCAAGGCTCTACGCGAACGAGGGAGAGTCTACGTGAGCATGACTCTACGTGGGCGAGAGTGACCCCCCCCACGTAGAGTTCAAGTGAACTCGGCATAGAAAGGATTACGCTGGCACGCAATGCGTGTGCGTAAAGGGGATACTATGCTGGCATGTTTAAGACGTATACGTAAAGGAGGAAATGCTACGCTGGCACGTTAAACGTGGGCATAAAACTAAATACTACGCTAGCACGTAAGAACGTATGCGTAAAATCTAAATACTACGCTAGCACGTAAGAACGTGTGCGTAAAAACTTCATCTTCTCCCCAAGGCCAAGACAAGCAGGCGTAAAAGTTCAAGAAAGTTCCATCTCGGTCAAGACTCGATGAAATCCAACCATTCCAAAACCAAACTTGCGTAACATCAGAATGCCTTCTACATAGAACTCTTAGTTTTCGAAAATAAGCCAGTATAGTAGATCAAAACCAAAAAATCTGAAAATGCAACAAACTTAGATCTACATGGAATGAACCAATGAAACTAAAAATGCTAAGTATTAAAGTGTCTTAGAATCTCGTGAGGAAGACAATGGAACAATAAAATTTGAGTTCCTCCATGAAACAAGTTGTACTTGCCTAAGCTCTCTTGTAGGTGGAAAGAGTTAATGGATGTCACGACCCGCACCCACCGTGAGGGTACGAGTATGTAACAGCGTCCAGCCTACGCCGCAGTGTCGGCGGTAGAACGCTGTTCTAGGTCAATCATCTAACAATATAAAGGTACCTGTATAGTATATACACTCCGAATGGAGGTGATATAGCAACACAGTCTCAATCACATCTATGGTAGAATACGATAAAGAGATAAAAAGATATGGAACGAAATGAATCCACAGAGATACAATCAGATAGAAGTCTAAGTGTCTAAGATAACATCTCCATAAATATCAGATAAAATAAACTCCCAGTATATATACAATAATGTATTAATGAGAAAGTCAAGATAAGAGTCTAAGCTAGCAGTCTAAACCACTGGTGGTAGATTCTCTACTGCAAGTGGGTCCAAGTCACAAGTGTTGTCTAAGGCTGCACCATAATGGGAAGACACCAGAGCCTCATCATTCTCTGTAAAATTTTCAACAGGTCCAGTCAGGACGGAGCGAGCACAAAACATCTCACGCAGTTCATATCAAGTTAGGAAATATAAAGCATGCAATAGAGTAAGATACAGGAAACGCTGAAAGAAGATTATATATGAAAAATAACATAGATTTGATAATAGGAAACATCTATATATGATAAGTAAGAACTGTAAGCAATATGTGATTTAGAGTACAATATGGTTATGTAAGCAGTTTAGGACAATGCAATGGTAACTCCATTGTACGTGAGTGCACAATGAACATATACAATAGTTATACAATGTTGTACAATAGAATTTGATTACATAACCAATTCTACTCCCCCTCTCCAATCAATACACAAGGATCCACTCCAGTTACGTTATCTTATACAATAGTGTACAATGTTATACAATAGATGTACAATGTTATACAATAGTTGTACAATGGTCTATCCATGGGACTCATGTGATAATGAGAGTACAATATGCACAATGAGTATACAAGGATAAGGGTATTCAATAAATACAATATGTAAGTGAAGCGCACATCACAATATGTATTTAGTGAATACAAGGGGATAACATCTCAAAAGAAGATCCATATAGTACCAATCCGTGATAACAATCGTGTCAGCATCAAGTAGAGTAATCTAGAGCAAGAATGTAAATCCAGACAAGTATAAAACGGTCAGAGAATGTACTCGCCTGTATCCTGAGTATCTGAAGAATATCTACTGTCCGAGGAGTGGTGTCTGTCTCCTATAGAACAGTACAAGTCACAACAAGTCCAAAATGGTAATATGAAGTTCTACTATGCATTCTACATGATTCTAGGTCAATCTAGACCAAAGTCAACTCTTGGTCAACTCTGGTCAACCCTAGAAGTCAAACTAGGTCAAGTAAACCATTCCAAGTCTAAACCTAGACTAACAAGTCATTCTAGTCAATATAGGCCTAACCAAGCCTACTAAACCTAAGCACACCAATACAAACAATGTCAGGGTAGACTAATGAAGATAGACAAGGCTATAATATGCCTATCATTCACATCAACATCACAATTTACATATATATATATATATATATATATATATATATATATATATATATATATATATATGTCACATTCACATATATGAAATACCAAGACATTTCTATAGGAAGCTCTATATAGGCACATACTTATATATATATATATATATATATATATATATATATATATATATATATATATATATATATATATATATATATATATATATATATATATATAAAATATATATATATTTTTTTTTCTATAGGAAGCTCTATATAGGCACATACTTATAGGCACATACTTATATATATATATATATATATATATATATATATATATATATATATATATATTTAGAGAAAAAAAAATATATATATATATATATATTTAGAGAATGGAAAAGGCCACACAAGGGTGTGTGTTGTGTCTAGTGACAGGAAAACAGTGTCAATTGAAAACAGTGGAGGATGAGTGTGTGTGGTGTCCATAGAGTACATGGTTGCATTCATTAAACCATTTATTCATGCATGCATTTCTATATCACATACACTTGTATATATACATAGAGGCATAATATGTAAAGAGATATATAGGAAATGAAAGGAAAAAGGCAAATGGAAAGAAGGAACCAACTGAGGAAGGAATGGAAACAATGGGAAGGAAATGAAAAATGAGCAATAGGCCAACTGCCCAAACTAAAATCAAAGGCAAGCCATTCTCAGGTTGTGTGTGAAAAAGTGTTTGTGTGTGAATGACAGTTCCAGTTTTCATGCTTCACACAAAAGAGAAGAAATTCTCAGGTTTTTATATACATTACAAATTTCAGGAAAACAGTTGAAACCCACATTAATTCATCAAACCTAAACTCAGTTTAACTTCCTCAGTTTTTAGGAGATTCTCAACATTTAACATTACATACAAACTCAGATTAAATGTGAGTCATGAACAGTGTCCAATTTGCATCAACAAGGCTCAGAAATCACATTGGTCTCAGGAAAATGCATAGGGTGTAGTATGTGTGTGATGAATCTGTGTGACTCATGAGGGTGTAAGCTGTTGACAGGGAATTAATGTGTGTTAGTGTTTGTGTAGGTGAATTGTGTGACAGGAAAATCATGATAGGAAAACAGAAGTGTGTAGGTGCAGGAGAACCTAGGTGACAGTGTGTTATATAGGTTGTGTGTAAATGTGTTTCCTGTGTATAGGAAATGTAGAGCCAAGACAATCAATGTACATACTTAGGAATTCCAAGATTCAGGATTTTGTTCTCATGTTTATCAGTGATATGACATTGTCATCAGGGAACCAATTCTCAGTTATTGAATTAAACAAATCTCAGTTTACACACGATCAAGTTCAGTCCCATTTCCTCAGGTTCTTAGGCTTGTATCCAGGTTTTGCACAAAGTAATTCTCAGATTCAATATCAGTTAATATACATCCATATATAAATATATACATTTATACAAATTTCAGTTTTCAAAATCAACTAAAAACTCAATTTTTTCAAATAAGGAAAATTCAGTGAAAAGGAGATCTCAGGGTGATGTTCTCATATCAGTCAATCTCATTCAAAACCCAATTTCGAAGTCAAACTGAAATCAACCCAAACTAATCATGAGAATCAAATTTAGAACAAAATCAACTCAGGTAAAACACATAAGAACTTATTTGAAAACTCAGTTTCGAATTAGAACTCTTGGCACATTTCAAAACCAAACATAAGTATCAGACAATTAAATCGAACCCAAAAATCATGTGGAAAACCTAATTAAATGCAAATCAAAATGTGCCAACATGAAGTACATGTGATTGCGAGTCAGAGGAGGTATTTGTGTCCAACTAAGTGGACACAAACGTGTCCAAACAATCAAATATACACAGACACAAAACTGAATTCAGACAGTGTCGTGCATACGTGCACACCACTCGTGGACACGACACAGTGCACCACGTGTCACGTGCACCAACCTATGTGTTCGCCTAGGGTAGGTCTAGGTGTCTAGGACCCTGATTCGTGTCAAGGCCGTGTCGTGTCGTGTGTGTGAGTGCATGTCAGTGGGACAAATTTCCGCACGTGCACACAGCGAGGAATCGGTGCGGGCCAAATATCTCTCAAACCACTCCATAAAATCCTATAAAATTTTATAGGCTTAGTGTCAGTCATGTCCTCTATGTGCACACAAAATTTGGTGTCCTCTCGTGCTGTGTCCAGGGAGAACTCGGATAAGGGTAGCAGGACACCCGCCGAGCCCCTCGTGCTGTGTGTCCAGAGCAAATTAGGACACGAACCCGACACCAACAGTAACTCAGTATTCACAAACATTTAAGTACACATATAGACCTAGGTACCTATGTAATTAGTTTTTCAAAAATTGAAAATAAAATCCTTTGTGACATTTTAACAAACACCTACACACACATCATGATACGTGTCCGATACGGACACCAAACGGACACGAATCGACACAATCCAAAACCTACGATTAGGGGACACCTAGGGCTTCCTATCCATGCAAAGAAAATGAAATTTGGTGGAGGGAATAGGGATTTACCTACATGTGCAATTTGCAAGAAAAAGCCTTAAATAGGGGGTGTTCTCCTTGATGGCCAAGTGCTCCAAATTGGTTCAAACCTGAGATTTCTCTCCATGAACATGAAATAGGGCTAGATTAGGATCATATGCAAAAGACTAGAGTGGAAAAGGAATTAAAATGAAGAATCTAGGGATTGGGGAAGAAATGACATTACCTCTTTCTCCAAAATGTTGAAATCTCAATAAAGAGGCAAGAACAATAAATGAATAGATTATTTATAGGGGGAATAGCCCTAGGTGGCTGGTCATAAAGTGATAGTTAGGGTTAGGGTTGAGTCTAATAGGCTATGGACCTATTTGCACTAGTCATTGAACCAAATTCTAAGTCTCAAGCCTATGGACCAAATCACTAAGCCTTCTATTCAAGTCTTGATTCCTACATGACTAACTTAGGTTGACTTAAGTTAGACTAGGGTCTCACCAAGCTAATCAAGTCACCTTAACTAGAGTCAACATCTAGATTAATCTATTAAGTCACAACTAGTTAATGTCAAAATCAACAACCGTCAATCCAACAATAAATCAATAATTCTAAAAAGTCAAAATGACCAAATTACTCCTAGTCTAAAAATGATAATTGAACACCCTAATCACATGGCTAGGCTCTAGGTCAGACAGTCTCTACGGTTTCACTAGCTGTACATCAAATCACAAGTCATGGTTTTTAAATAGTTTTAAAAATGATTAAAAATCACCAAAAATTATAATGTGAAATAAATAACAATAATAATAATTATAATTACAAAATTTCAAAATTACCCTCATCTGAAAAACTGGGTGTTATAATCCTACCCCCCTTAGAAAAATTTTGTCCTCGAAATTAAGATGATCGCACCCCTTCTAGGTCAAACATAGTCAAGGGTCAATCACTAGTCAATTTCTCAACATCCAAGTACTTGGTCATCAGCTGGTCAACTTCTTAGGATTTTACCTACGCTAGCTACCTAATTGTTGGCAACTATAATTTAGCAAAAAGAGAAACTCTATAATAGGCTAGCTCTTAACTTCTCAATCCTATCAAGTCACCCATAACTAAATTTCTACAAGCTAAGCACACCAATCCCAAATACCACATATATATATGCTCAAGAACGACAACCCATTACAATATCCTAAGTATATCATATATATGTATATATATATATATATATATATATATATATATATATATATATATATATATATTTCATATATATATATATATATATATATATATATATATATATATATATATATATATATAACTGATCATCAAGGGTTTAAGTAGACTAAACTTATAAGGGACTGAAACAAATGCTCAGGAATTAGGCTAAGGATGAATGGTCTGAAACATCATTGTAGGCAAAAGGGAATGATGCCAGGGGACTAAATTTTTTTTAGCAAAAGGACAGGACATTTGGGTCCACTTGTAAGTTAAAGTGAAAGGAAACCTGCATATAGAAACTAATGCTCAGGTAGAGGCTTGGGAAGACTGAACCAATAATGAAAGAAAGGGTTTGGACATGTATCTGGACAGGTGGGCTAACCAGATATCATCTGTAATCTATATGTATATATAGACCTCTCAGTCTTAGGTGAACTACAACTATACTCAAGGACAGGCTCCGCTCATGGGTGCCTCACTAGAAAAAGGTAAGGGAAAAATAATAACAATAATTAAGGCTGTAAGGCATACTAACATCCTATATGTAAACTGGTTGGTATTATAAATAACAGGGAAACCATCTACAATGGGTTACTATTCTAATACCAATGCTAAATATCATCTCTAGGGTACAGACACTCTACAAGTCATCATATCTTTACACTATGAAAGAACTACATATGAATAAGCTCTACAAAACTAAAATATCCCTACTCTTAAGTTATTTATAACAACAGAAGGGTATGATGTTCAAAAACCTTCTCAAGATACATTCTGATAATCATATGCGTCTGTCCAAAATCATGTTACTCAGAGTCTTCGTCAAGCTAGTGAGAAAGGCTACGATAATCACGGAGTCCTTGACTAAGGTACATACCTCTAGGTTCATGGTATTTAAAAATTTTGCATTGCCGCATGCGACGGCGAAAACCTTAAATTCCCACACCCGAGAAATACGTCCAAAATCCGACTATATGTCCTCACTATGCCAACTAACACGACTATTGAAGATTCTAGATCTCATAACTGAGGTGACCTAGCCCATACAATTTTCTCAGAAGAAAACAAACATAACACAAGAACAACAGAACAAAATTAATCAGTCAACAAGGAACAGATGGAATCGAATTTCAAGATAGTTATAAGAGGCAATTACAGAAATGGAATCGAGAAGATCGGAACCCGCAGCAAGATCTCCAATGGCCTGTGCATTCTAGACTGTCCTGGAGGAAGCTCACCCTTGCTGGTTTCCCTAGTCTGCTGCTGATGCTGCATGAACTGCTGCTGCTGAGAGAAATCGTGAATGATGGGAAAAGGTCTCTGTACAGACGGAGGTGCACCTCTAATGTAGCAGAACGCCAACCTGAGTCGACACAACAGAAGCTGCGGTCTCGAGGCCCTGATGAACAAGACGAGAGGTGGCCAGCCTCTCGATAGTATCCCCCGGACCGGAGCGATGAGATCGTATCTCCATAACCATCATGAAGACAGATCAAAACAAGAAGCAATTTTTGAGAATGAAACGAAAAATCAAGGGAAGATAGTTTATATTCAAGGGAAGTCAATAGGCAGCAAATTTAGATAAAAGGAATCTGATTAAGAGTCTTTCCTAGTATGATTGAGTACCTTCAAAAAAATATCCTAATACTACTGTAGGCTGTAGTGATACTCTAGTCCGAATACCACTACATAAACTCGACCTGCATGGGCCACCACTAAAAACGTGTCACGACCCGCACCCACCGTGAGGGTACGAATACGTAACAGCCCCCAGCCTACGCCGTAGTGTCGACGGTAGAACGCTGTTCTAGGTCAATCATGTAACAATATAAAGGTACCTGTACAATATATATACTTCGAATGGAGGTGACATAGCAACACATTCTCAATCACATCTATGGTAGAATACGATAAAGAGATAGATAGATATAGAACGAAATGAATCCACAGAGATACAATCAGATAGAAGTCTAAGTGTCTAAGATAACATCTCCATAAACATCAGATAAAATAAACTCCCAGTATATATACAATAATGTATCAATGAGAAAGACAAGATAAGAGTCTAAGCTAGCAGTCTAAACCACTGGTGGTAGATCCTCTACTGCAAGTGGGTCCAAGTCACAAGTGTTGTCTAAGGCTGCACCATAATGGGAAGACACCAGTGCCTCATCATTCTCTATAAAATTTTCAACAGGTCCAGTCAGGACAGAGCGAGCACAAAACATCATCCCACGCAGTTCATATCAAGTTAGGAAATATAAAGCATGCAATAGAGTAAGATACAGAAAATGCTGAAAGAAGAATGTATATGAAAAACAGCAGAGATTTGATAATAGAAAACATCTATATATGATAAGTAAGAACTGTAAGCAATGCGATTTAGAGTACAATATGGTTATATAAATGGTTTAGGACAATGCAATGGTAACTCCATTGTACGTGAGTGCACAATGAACATATACAATAGTTATACAATATTGTACAATAGGATTTGATTACATAACCAATTCTACTTCCCCTCTCCAATCAATACACAAGGATCCACTCCAGTTACGTTATCTTATACAATAGTGTACAATATAATACAATAGATGTACAATGTTATAAAATAGTTGTATAATGGTCTATCCATGGGACTCATGTGATAATGAGAGTAAAATATGCACAATGAGTATACAAGGATAAAGGTATTCAATAAATACAATATGTAAGTGAAGCGCACATCACAATATGTATTTATTGAATACAAGGGGATAACATTTCAAAAGAAGATCCACATAGTACCAATCCGTGATAACAATCGTATCAGCATCAAGTATAGTAATCTAGAGCAAGAATGTAAATCCAGACAAGTATGAAACGGTCAGAGAATGTACTTGCCTATATCCTGAGTATCTGAAGATTAATATCTACTGTCCGAAGAGTGGTGTCTGTCTTCTATAGAACAGTACAAGTCACAACAAGTCCAAAATGGTAATATGAAGTTCTACTATGCATTCTACATGATTCTAGGTCAATCTAGACCAAAGTCAACTCTGGTCAATCCTAGAAGTCAAACTAGGTCAAGTAAACCATTCCAAGTCTAAACCTAGACTAACAAGTCATTCTAGTCAATATAGGCCTAACCAAACCTACTAAACCTAAGCACACCAATAAAAACAATGTCAGGGTATCACCCACAAGTTTTATGTATAATATATAGACTAATGAAGATAGACAAGGCTACAATATGCCTATCATTCATATCAACATCACTATTTACACATATATATATATGTCATATTCACATATATGAAATACCAAGACATCTTTATAGGAAGCTCTATATAGGCACATACTTATATACATACATATATATATATTTAGATAATGGAAAATGCCACACAAGTGAGGGTGTGTGTTGTGTCTAGTGACAGGAAAATAGTGTCAATTGAAAATAGTAGAGGATGAGTGTGTGTGCTGTCCATAGAGTACATGGTTGCATTCATTAAACCATTTATTCATGCATGCATTTCTATATCACATACACTTGTATATATACATAGAGGCATAATATGTAAAGAGATATACAGGAAATGAAAGGAAAAAAGCAAATGGAAAGAAGGAACCAACTGAGGAAGGAATGGAAACAATGGGAAGGAAATGAAAAATGAGCAATAGGCCAACTGCCCAAACTGAAATCAAAGGCAAGCCATTCTCAGGTTGTGTGTGAAAAATTATTTGTGTGTGAATGACAGTTCCAGTTTTCATGCTTCACACAAATGAGAAGAAATTCTCAGGTTTTTCTATACATTATAAATTTCAGAAAATAGTTGAAACCCACATTAATTTATCAAACCTAAACTCAGTTTAACTTCCTCAGTTTTTAGAAGATTCTCAACAGTTAATATTACATACAAACTCAGATTAAATGTGAGTCATGAACAGTGTTCAATTTGCATCAACAAGGCTCAGAAATCACATTGTTCTCAGGAAAATGCATAGGGTGTAGTGTGTGTGTGATGAATCTGTGTGACTCATGAGGGTGTGCGCTGTTGACAGGGAATTAATGTGTGTTAGTATTTGTGTAGGTGAATTGTGTGACAGGAAAATCGTGACAGGAAAACAGAAGTGTATAGGTGCAGGAGAACCTAGGTGACAGTGTGTCATGTAGGTTGTGTGTAAATGTGTTTCCTGTGTACAGGAAATGTAGAGCCAAGACAATCAATGTGCATACTTAGGAATTCCCAGATTCAGGATTTTGTTCTCAGGTTTATCAGTGATATGACAGTGTCATCAGGGAACCAATTCTCAGTTATTGAATTAAACAAATCTCAGTTTACACACGATCAAGTTCAGTCCCATTTCCTTAGGTTCTCAGGCTTGTTTCCAGGTTTTGCACAAAGTAATTCTCAGATTCAATATCAGTTAATATACATCCATATATATATCTATATACATTCATACAAATTTCAGTTATCAAAATCAACCAAAAACTCAATTTTTTCAAATAAGGAAAATTCAGTGAAAAGGAGATCTCAGGGTGATGTTCTCATATCAGTCAATCTTATTCAAAACCCAATTTCGAAGTCAAACTGAAATCAAACCAAACTAATCATGAGAATCAAATTTAGAACAAAATCAACTCAGGTAAAACACATAAGAACTTATTTGAAAACTCTGTTTCGAATTAGAACTCTTGGCACATTTCAAAACCAAACATAAGTATCAGACAATTCCATCGAACCCAAAAATCATGTGGAAAACCTAATTAAATGCAAATCAAAATGTGCCAACATGAAGTACATGTGATTGCTTGTCAGAGGGGGTATTTGTCCAACTAAGGGACACAAACGTGTCCAAACAACCAAATTTATACAGACACAAAACTGAATTCAGACAGTATCGTGCACGCATGCACACCACTAGTGGATACGACACCGTGCACCACGTGTCATGTGTACCTACCTATGTGTTCGCCTAGGGTAGGTCTAGGTGTCTAGGACCCTGATTCGCGTCAAGGCCGTGTCGTGTCGCGTGTGTGAGTGCGTGTCAGTGGGACAAATTTTCGTTCGTGCACGCAACGAGGAATCGGTGCGGGCCAAATATCTCTCAAACCACTCCATAAAATCCTACAAAATTTTATAGGCTTAGTGTCAGCCATGTCCTCTATGTGCATACAAAATTTGGTGTCCTCTCGTGCTGTGTCCAGGGAGAACTCGGACACGGGTAGCAGGACACCCGCCGAGCCCCTCGTGCTGTGTGTCCAGAGCAAATTAGGACACGAACCCGACACCAACAGCAACTCAGTCTTCACAAACATTTAAGTACACATATAGACCTAGGTATCTATGTAATTAGTTTTTCAAAAATCGAAAATAGAATCCTTTGTGATATTTTAACAAACACCTACACACACATCATGATACGTGTCCGATACGGACACCAAACGGACACGAATCGACACAATCCAATACCTACGGCTAGGGGACACCTCGGGCTTCCTATCCATGCAAAGAAAACGAAATTTGGTGGCGGGAATAGGGATTTACCTATATGTGCAATTTATAAGAAAAAGCCTCAAATGGGGGGTGTTCTCCTTGATGGCCAAGTTCTCCAAATTGGTTCAAACCTGAGATTTCTCTCCATGAACATGAAATAGGGCTAGATTAGGATTATATGCAAAAGACTAGAGTGGAAAAGGAATTAAAATGAAGAATCTAGGGATTAGGGAATAAATGACATTACCTCTTTCTCCAAAATGTTGAAATCTCAATAAAGAGGCAAGAACAATAAATGAAGAGATTATTTATAGGAGGAATAGCCCTAGGTGGCTGGTCATAAAGTGATAGTTAGGGTTAGGGTTGAGTCTAATAGGCTATGGACCTATTTGCACTAGTCATTGAACCAAATTCTAAGTCTCAAGCCTATGGACCAAATCACTAAGCCTTCTATTCAAGTCTTGATTCCTACATGATTAACTTAGGTTGACTTAAGTTAGACTAGGATCTCACCATGCTAATTAAGTCACCTTAACTAGTGTCAACATCTAGGTTAATCTCTTAAGTCACAACTAGTAAAAGTCAAAATCAACAACCGTCAATCCAACAATAAATCAATAATTCTAAAAAGTCAAAATGACCAAATTACCCCTAGACTAAAAATGATAATTGAACACCCTAATCACATGGCTAGGCTCTAGGGCAGACAGTCTCTATGGTTTTATTAGCTGTACATCAAATCACAAGTCATGGTTTTTAAATAGTTTTAAAAATGATTAAAAATCACCAAAAATTATAATGTGAAATAAATAACAATAATAATAATTGTAATTACAAAATTTTAAAATTATCCTCATCTGGAAAACTGGGTGTTACAATGGGGGAAGAAGAAGAGTTATGAAGATTAATGGAGGAGAGAGAGAGGTTAGGCAGCTTATAAAGAAAGAGAGTGGGTGGTAGGTGGGGGTTTGCATATCAACCCAAACCGAGCACAACCAAGCCGAACCCAACCGAACCCAATGCAGGCCAAGTCCAGGATAAACCACATGAACCAGGAAATGCTAACTAACCCATGCCAATGCAAAAACCCAAGACTAGCCAGTCAAGACAAGTCAAACCAGGATGAACCCAAAATAAATCAAGGCAAGATTAAACCAGGATCAAGCTAAGCAAGACAAGTCTAATTAAGGGTCGGGATTCTATACACGTATACCAAAATACGTAATACGAACTACGGGCGTTACACAACCAAATAGGTTAATACAATTTTGTTTATATATGGTTATATAGAAATATTTAATTTTTCTAGAAGATATATCTATAAGATTCAGTGTATCCAGTTATATACATTTTACATACGTACCTATATAATTATATATTAATGCACGATTTTCATAAATAATTATGTGTATAAGTTTGTGTTCAATTTAGATAATCATTTGTATATTAATCGAAATACCAATTATATAAATAAAACTATATATATATATATATAAATTCAGTATAAGTTTGTGTTTATATATATATATATATATATATATATATATATATATAAATAAAACTATATATATATATATATATATATATATATATATATATATATATATATATATATATATATATATATATATACCAGAACACTCCCCATTGTATTCCATCAAGCAGAAAAGCCAAAACCTATACAAGTATACCAGAAGGCACAAAATGTAGAAGCCTATACACGTATACTAACAAAAGTCGGGAAGGAAGGGAACCCAAAACGACTAATCCATGGATAGGAGAGAGTTCCAGATGGTCGTCTGACCGTGACGACAGCGGGATCTCCTCTTGCTGCATTGCCTAAAGGTCTCCATAATAAGCTGATCAGCGTTGTACTGATGTCCTTTATATCTTGCCTTATTATGATTCTTCCAGATTACCCACGTAGCAGCCGCTGTTATGATCTGGTAGCCGTGGGACACCGAGCCCCATGCCGCCACGAGGTCGTTGAAGCACCCGCCCCCTGCGGCCATCCTGTAGCGTTGGAAAAGAATTCTCCAGACCTTGACCGGTAGGTCTCCCTGGAAGAAGATGTGGCCCACCATTTTTGATTGACGATCTATGCAGCATGTGCACGTAGACGCAAGGCTGAAGCCAATAGTGTTGAGCATGTCATCGGTTGGTAGGATCTTGTGAATGGCTCTCCAAATGACGAAGGACCACTTCTTGGGGATGTATGTCTGCCAGAAGGGTGCAATGCTAGGAGAGGGCACCGCAGTACCTTGGACCACTCTTCTTGCTGATCTGACCGAGAAGGAGCCCGAGGCATCGACCGACCATCGAAACTCGTCATTGTCGCTTCCGATCGTCGATCTACAATGGTGGATGCTAACTACAGCCTCAGGCCCGGCCCAATCTTAGACTTTGATCCAATTCCATGTATTATCAATGGGGTCTCGCATATCCCTGATCTTACAGCTCCTATGGGATTCTGAGTGGTTGTGAAGCAAGGTGTCCCCAACCCTCCTTTCGTGAAATGCCGATGAGTCCCCATCTCCCACCCGGAGACGCATCAAAGGCTCGGCTAGAGAACACCCGATGAGCATGCGTCGCCACACCGTAGAGGATTTGTTGTTAGAGATGGCCGTCGACGGGTTGATGTACTTGAAGTATCTGGCCTTCATGAACCTGGTCCATAAGTTCTGAGCCGTACGGAGTTTCCACCACAGTTTTATAGAGAAAGCTTTAACAATATGGGAGAGTTTGGTGAATCCAAGGCCCCCCTCTTTGGTAGGACACGCCATGGTATCCCAACTAGCCCAATGGTACTTGCCGTGGCCGTTACTGTGCCCCCAAAAGAAGTTGCTAAAGATACCCTCGATCGAAGAAAGTACTATCTTGGGGGGCAGCACGTCGCAAGGGTGTAGATGGGTATGGAAGTAAGGACGTGCTTGATTAGGATCATCTGTCCCCCTGGGGACAGAGTAGCATTGTGCCATCCTTCATATTTTTTTTCTGATATATTTAGTAAGGTCCTCAAAGATGCCAGCATTGGATCTCCCGTATAGGAAGGGACAGCCAAGATAGTGGAACGGGGGATGCTTAATAGGGAAGGAGGTGGTGTTGAAGAGAACGGCCGCATGCTCTCTTTTAATATTATGGTGGGCGTAGATGGCACTTTTGTCCGGGTTGACTCTCTGGCCCGAGCGCCTGACGTATCTCTGGAGAGTGTTATGGATGACATCTACCGACCCAACGTTCCCGACGGAGAATATGAGGATATCGTCAGCGAAAGCCAGGTGGATGATAGTCGGGCAGCCGCTGACCGTATGATAGTGATAGAAGTTAGTAGAGCAAGCCATCTTGTTAAGGTTCCTGCTCAAGGCATCCATCATAATGATGAAGATGGTGGAGGAAAGCGGATCTTCTTGCCTAACCTCGCGACTCGATTTGAAGAACCCGTCGGCCTGACCGTTGATGACCGTAGAAAATCAGGAGTTTCTGATCGATCTCCACACGATGTTGGTCCATATTTCTGAGAATCTGAAAGCTCTGAAAATTTAGATCATGAATTTCTAATCCATCATGTCGTATGCTTTCTCCATGTCCAGTTCGATAGCAAGATTGCCCCCTCTTGCCGGGAGTTCATGCAGGTGACTAACTGTTGAGCCAGCATGATATTATCCTAGATATTTCTACCGCAGACAAAGCCACTTTGCTCCTCAGAGATGATCTTGGGAAGGAGACTAGACATGCGGGAAGCTACGATCTTGGATATGATTTTGTTGGTGAAGGTGCAAAGACTGATGGAACAGAAATCGTGAAAAGTCTCCTGGTTCTCCTTCTTTGGAATAAGGATTAGGTTGGTGCTCGAGATGCTCTGGGGTACATGGCTCCTTGGAAGAAGGCAGAGACCACTTCGAGGATATCCAGCTTGATGATGTCCCAGCATGTGCGAAAGAAAACCCCCGAGAACCCGTCTGGTCTGGGAGCACTATGCTGGTCAAGGGCCCATATGGCGTCTTTCACCTCTTGCTCGGACGGAGGGAGCTCAAGTTGGGTGTTGTCAATGTCACTGATAAGGTGGGGTATTTCCTCCAGGAATGTGGGGTCCTTGAGAACCGTCTCCTTGGAGAATAGATGGGAGAAGAACTTCGCAGCCACCGCTTGGATACCCCTTTGATCGTTGATAATCTTGCCAGTTTCGTCGGCTATATGGTAAAACGCGAGTTTCTGTCTGCGACCATTAGCGCAGGCGTGGAAATAGCTCGAGTTTTTGTCTCCCTTGCTGTCCCATTTAAGCATCGCTTTCTATTTGCAAAAATTAGTCTCGATTTTCAACCGAAATTTGAGGATAGCTTTGGTGAGGTTAAGGGTGGTCCTAGCTTCTGGTGATCTGTCAGTTATGAATTTGATTTTGGCACGTTTGACGTCGTCCTCAGCCTCACAAATGGCCTAAAAAATGCCCCCATAGGCCTGCTTGGTCCAGACCGCTAGGGTTTTCCTCGTAGCCTTGAGTTTGTAGGCCACCTGACTAAGGGGTTCGGGGGAGTCCGCACTGTTCCAAGCTTCCGAGATAATGGCCAACAACTGGAGGTGTTTGCTCCAGAAATCTAGGAAACGGAAGCTCTTTTTGTTCTGGCCTGAGGTGCGAGTAATGCCAACAAGCAGAGGGGCATGGTCGAATTCGATGGCGTTAAGGTGGGAAAGCATGGAGGTGGTCCCCATGCCATGCCATTTGGTGTTTGTTAGGGCCCCGTCAAGGCGAGAATATTGACGGCGGTTGCCTTCCTGTATGTTGCACCAGGTAAATGCATTGCCAGTGAATGGGAGGCGGGAGAGGTGGGAGTTGAATATGAAGTTGTTGAAATCCTCCATGGCCGAAAGAGGGTATGGCGGCAGTCGGTCTTCTCTTCTCTGCAGGTGATAGTGTTGAAATCCCCAATACAAAGCCAATGAAGGTTATTGTGGTGGAGGTGAAGGTCCTGGAGATTGTTCCATAGTTGTTTGCGCTCCGTGATATCACAACTGCCATGAACCGCGGACAGAATGGCGCACTGGAAGATCAACAGATGTTCCATCCATCAAGATAGGGCCTGTCTGGAGTCCTAAATGACTCCAATATTGACGTCCTTCGAGCATAGGATCCAAATGTCGTGTCTGCCAGCTATGGCCTTTGGAAAGCCTAACTGCAGCTGAATGGATTTGAGCCTTTTGTAGGGGATTTTGGGTTCAATGATGATCAAACTGTCAATCTTGTGAGTTTTATTAAGGCTGGTGATTCTCCTCTTGGTTGGTTTGTTCGCCAGACCGCGGACATTCCATAAAAGGATGTTCAATATTAATGAATCCAGAGGGTAGTTTGGTTGGCCCGCTTGGCTGCGAACCTGGTTCGAATCGCCGGGGACTCTCCGATCCCTTTCTGTTTTAATTTCTTGATTGCGGTCGAAGTCTCTCCCGCCTTCGAGGTAGATATGCTGAGTATGGAATCCTCCGGAGGGTTAATGAGAATGTCTTCGCAGGATTTGTAACGCCTCAGAACCAGAATACAGGAGAGCGGGGGCGTACATAGCCAGCTACGTATATTGAAGTACAACCCACCTCGCTATACGGTCACGGCTGTCTAGATACATGAGGGTTTAACTACAAGCCAACATTCTCCTATAGTCATGAACAAGCCTATTGTCAGAATCTCAAGCAAGCAATAATAGTTACAAGATGTTAGAGCACCAAATATATAATAGCAAGGCATCCCATACATTACATATTAGATGATCATGAAGCTAGTCGTACAAAATGTCAAGACTAGCAAGAGTTCAGTTATACATAATCAACCCTAGGATCTGTCAATCATGTTACAGCCCGTAGCAGACAGTAATTAAAGGTGCAATACGAGCTAACACGTGCTCGCCGGCTAAACGCCTCAAAAGAATAATTTTTACAATAAAATGGGAGGACAAAAGAAACCCACTCGTTGCCAGGGTTACGCCTGGTGGTCACCATCTGGCAGGAAGATAGGAGGATCCTCTAGTACTGCTCCGATATCTGGCCACACAAAACCAGCTGGGTCAGACCCCAGAAAGAGCAAGTGCCACAAAGGAGGCTTCACTTAGGAACTAAAACCAGCATATCACAATAGAATATTAAAGATAATAAATAAAGAACTGATAATAATAGAGATAACAACAGTAAATTGAGTACGAGGAAACCATTCAAGTAGCCAGGTCACAACCCTTAAACCAAACAAGGACCGGGGTTGCAGCCTTTCACCTGAATAGAAACCCGTCTCAAATACTATTGGTACAGTGAAGACAATAAACGAAGAGAGGACACAGAACTGCTCCGGGAGCCAGGTTACAACCATTAAACCAAACAAGGACCGGGGTTGTAATCCTTCATCTGTACAGAACTGGACCCTTGATCTTTATTGCTAAGGCCAGTATAAATAATCATGGTATTAAGGTAAGGTAAAACATGACGAACATGGCATAGGGTTGAAATAAGACAATAAACGAAGAGAGGATACAGAACTGCTCCGGGAGCCAGGTTACAACCCTTAAACCAAACAAGGACCGGGGTTGTAACCCTTCGCCTGAACAGAACTGGACCCCCGATCGTTATTGTTAAGGCAAGCATCAATAATTATGTCATGTCACAATCTTGTACAGGATCATGATAAGACTAAGCCGAAATAAACTCCATCCAATCAGTCATGGCCAATCAAGAGTACGGCTTGATACTTTTAACTAACTAGGGTTATCACAGGCCTAGTTACTAGCAAGATGCAATAAGATTATTCCAACAGCCACAAGCCCTGCAGACCATCCGGTTATCCAGGTCGAATGTCCGTTTATGAAGGATGCAACACGTGATAGTGTGCTGGAAATGTGCCCTACTCGTCAGTAGGCTACAAGTCCACTTAGTGCGCCTAGATAACGGGATTGCTTGTAGCTGGGAAATCTCTTCATGACTACTAAATTATTCTAGTTTATTAGCCTTAGTCGATTACAGTGGGTACCCCTGACCGTGGTACTCAGGGATCCCCATCCTAGACATGATGCAAGACAGTGCCAGTTTATTTGTACAAACACAATCGTCCACGGTGTCCAGGTCGTTCCTACTTGTCATGTCAGGCTAGCTGTCGTAACAGCATGTCGAGATATATCCTGTCAGTTTACTTGTCAAGAGTGCGCCAAAGCAGGCTACTATCGTGTTCTATTCTTATATTATCATGAATTAGAAATACTTGCATAAAATAACTAATAACATATTCTTGAAGCCAAAGAAAAGATCTACAACTTTCATATTGGGAGTTGGGAGAAATTCTGGCCATAATTTAGCCAAATATGACTTAAAACAGCCAAAAACAACCCAAAATAGGCCATATGCGGCATTCTGCGGCACTATTCATTCCTGCGGCACTATTCATGCTCATGCGGCTGCGATACTATTCATGTGGCTGCGGTACTATTCATGCTCATGCGACTGCGGCACTATTCAAGCGGCTGCGGCACTATTCATGCGGCTGCGGTATTATTTATGCTCATGCGGCTGCGGCACTATTCATTCCTGCGACTGTAGAACTATTCATGCTCATGCGGCTACGGCACTATTCATACGACTGTGGTACTATATATGCTCATACGGCTGTAGCACTATTCATACGGCTGTGGTACTATTCATGCGGCTGCGGTACTATTCATGCGGCACTATTCATCGTCCCTGCCAAAATCAGGACAGATGAACATAGAAATGGCCAAAAATGCTTTTGGCCATAACTTCCTCAAAATAAGTCGAAATCCAACTTTTCAAAGGTCTATTTTGGCTAAAATCAAATTTTCTACAACATGTTACAATCAAAACATGAAAATAATGAAGTTTAATAGATCAAAAGCCAAAAAAAACCAAAAATAATATAAACTTAGATCTACAAGAAAATATCCATCAAAATAAAAAATGCCAAGTTCTAAAGTATCTTAGAATCTCGTGAGGAAGACAATAGAACAACAAAAATGGAGTTTCTCCATGAAGCAAGTTGTACTTGCCTAAGCTTCTCTTGGAAGGTGGAGAAGTTAAGAGGAAGAAGATGAAGAAATAAATGAAGAGTAAAGATGAGAGAGAAAGGGGGTTGGGTTTTAAATGATGATGGTGGTTGTAGGTAGGGGTTTTCTTTTGGTTCATGATGAACCCAAAAGCAAACCAAACCAAGCTAAACCGAACCAAGCTAAGCCATAACCAATGAAATGCCAAAATAACCATGCCAATGCAACATGCTAAAAATAAAATCATGACTAGCTAACCATGACTAATAAAAATACGGACCCGAAATATGTACACGTATACGAAAATATGTAACACGGATTTCGAGGGTGACAACTCTACCCACCTTAAAAGAATTCCATCCTCGAAATTTAATTAAAGAGGCTAGAGGTGTCGGGACAAGTTATACTAGAAGATGCAATCTACAGCTAAGCAATCAATCAAGCAATCAAATATGCAAGCAAGGATTCGAAGTGTAAGGCATAAGAAAGATATTATACCTCACGAGTCAAACAGGTCGGGATATCATGATCGGATATCATCCTCACGCTCCCACGTTGACTCACCCAAAGAGTGATAACCCCAAGCAACTCGGACTAACTTGATAGTCTTGTTCTTGAGTGTCTTCTCTCTTCGATCCAATATAGACACGGGCCTCTCCTCATAAGAAAGGTTGGTACCAATAACCAATTCTGAATGATCCAGGATGTGGCTCGGGTCCGGGATACCGTCACAGTTGGGATACATGGAACACATCATGCACCTCACGCAACGACGGCGGGAGAGCGAGACGATAAGATACATCGCCTACTCGCTGTAGAATATCGAACGGCCCTATATACCTAGGACTAAGCTTTCCTCGCATGTCGAAACGAATGATGCCACGGTTAGGCAAAATCCTCAGGAATACATGGTCGCCGACAGAAAACTCAAGAGGACGCCGATGAGAATCGGCCCAATGACACTGGCGATCTTGGGCAACTCGAAGATGATCTCTGACTCTCCTGACCACCTCAACGGTCTGAGCAATCATTTCTAGATCGAGCATCAGCCTCTCTCCTACATCGTCCCATGCTAGCGGGGATCGGTACTTCCTACCATACAGTGCCCCGAACGGTGCCATCTGGATGCTGGCCTGGAAACTGTTATTGTACGAGAACTCCACCAGGTACAGGTGATCTTCCCACGAACCACCGAAGTCGAGCGTACAAAATCTCAACATATCTTCGAGAGTCTGGATCGTGCGTTCTGACTGGCCATCTGTCTGTGGGTGATATGCTGAGGTGAACTGGAGACGAGTCCCCAAACTTTCTTGCAGGCTACGCCAAAAGTGCGACATAAATCTGGAATCTCCGTCCGAGGTGATACTGACTGGTACATCGTGCAATCTGACAATCTGTCGGAGATACATCTCCTATAGCTGAGCCGTCGACTGAGCAACTCTGAACGGGAGAAAGTGAGCCACCTTCGTGAGCCTGTCTATGACAACCCAAATAGCGTCTCTGCCAGCCGGGGGTCTAGGCAATCCAGTCACAAAATCCATGGTTATATGCTCCCATTTCCACTCTGGAATTGGCAATGGTTGAAGTAGTCCAACTGGTCTCTGATGTTCAGCCTTAACTTGTTGGCAGACTAAACAACGAGAGACAAACCGAGCTATCTCCCTCTTCATGCCATTCCACCAAAAGTGCTGGCGGATATCACGGTACATCTTTATGCCACCGGGATGAATGGAATACTGCGAACTGTGGATATCTGCCATGATCTCCTGTCTGATATCTCTACTGGGTACACAAAGATGCTTTCCATGTCGAAGTGTACCATCTTTATGGATACATAACTCTGGTCTTCGTCCTGCCTCACACTCTGCTCTGAGTCGCTAAAGCTTGGAATCTGCCGACTGCGCCATCTGGATCCTCTCGACTATGCTGGAATGAACCTGCATGCTGGCCATCAATGCCACATTGGTAGGAAGGATAACTTATATTCCCATCTTTTGAAGATCGGCTAACAGCTCTGGTTCTGCTGTTAGGAAATAAACTCCGGCTCTCCTGCTCAATACATCTGCAATAACGTTGGCCTTCCCAGGATGATACTGCAGGTTGACATCATAATCCACAAGTAGCTCCAGCCACCTCCTCTGACGCATGTTGAGTTCCTTTTGTGTGAAAACATACTTCAGGCTCTTGTGGTCGGTGAAAATTTCCACCCTATCTCCATACAAGTAGTGCCTCCATAACTTAAGTGCAAACACTACTGCTGCCAGTTCTAAGTCATGGGTTGGGTAATTCCTCTCAAGATCACGAAGTTATCGTGACGCATATGCTATTACCTTCCCATGCTGCATCAGAACACATCCTAAACCTCTGCCCGAAGCATCACAATACACTGAGAATCCTCCAGTTCCATCTGGAAGCGTGAGAATAGGAGCCGTCATCAAGCCTCGCTTCAACCTCTCAAAAGAATCCTAGCACTCTGCTGTCCAAGCAAACTGTACATCCTTGCGGGTCAACTGGATCAATGGTGCTGAAATCCGAGCAAAGTTTGAAACAAATCGCCGGTAGTAACCGACCAATCTAAGAAAACTACGGACTTCTGCCACTGTGCTAGGTACCGACCACGTTTCAATGGCCACGATCTTCTGGGGATCCACTTCAACCCCTCCTCGGGTGAAGATATGGCCCAAGTACAAAATGTGTTCGAGCCAGAACTCGTATTTACTAAACTTGGCAGACAACTGGTGCTGTCTAAGAATCTGGAGGACAACTCGGAGATGCTGCTCATGCTCCGCTTCACTCTTGCTGTAAACTAAGATGTTTTCTAGGAACACAATCACGAACTGATCCAAATAAGACATGAAGATACGATTCATGAGGTCCATGAATACGGCTGGCGCATTGGTTGCTCCAAATGGCATAACAAGAAACTCCCAATGCCCATACCTCGATCTGAACGCTGTCTTCGGGATGTCCTGCTCTATGACTCTGATCTGGTGGTATCCTGACGCAAGTCAATCTTCGAAAATACTGACGCCCCTTTGAGTTGATCAAACAAGTCATCTATCCTTGGAAGAGGGTATCTGTTCTTGATTGTCACTGAGTTCAAGGTACGATAATCAACACACAATCTGGACGTACCATCCTTCTTTTTACAAGAAGCATCGGGGCTCCCCAAGGTGATCCACTAGCACGAATGAACCCCTTGGTTCTGAGTTCTTCAATCATCTTGTACAATATCTCTAGCTCTGACGGTGCCATCCTGTAGACTCTCTCTGACACTGGGCTATCCCGGGAATCAAGTCGATGGTAAACTCGATCTCTCACTTCGGCGGTATTCCTGGAAGCTCTTCTGGGAAAATATCTGGAAACTCCTCGACTATCCGAGGCAACTGTACTGCTGCTACTGCCATCCGCAATAATGGAGGAGAAGGTTCAACCTCGCCTTGGGAGAAGGAAAACTCCGGCTCTCCTGGAATGCTAAAAACAACCCTGCTAATGTGGCAGTCTATCCTAGCATACTGGTCCCTCAACCAATCCATCCCTAAGATCACATCATAATCGGCCATCGGGAACTCTATCAATCTAGCAGGAAATTCTCTACCGCTAACTACGATCCGACACGAGGAAAATATTCTATCTACTTCCATAAGTCCGTTACCAGTAAGTATATTGAGCATTACTGATAAAGACTCGGGCTTCAGTCCTACCCGTGTCATGAATCGTGCAGACATAAATGAATACGATGCACCAGAGTCAAATAATACTGAAGCTGGAAAGGTGTTGACGAAAATAGTACCTGCCACTACCTCACCTGGTGCTATTCCTTCTTCTCCTATGGTCAAGGCCAGCACTTGACCATGTCCTCTGGGTGCGGGTCCCCTCTGCTGAAAATTCCTCTGTCTGCTCTAGATCAAGGCTTGGGCCTGAGCATACTGTTGTGGTCTCTGCTGCTGGAATGCCTGGGCCTGCGTCGGCAATGGCCTCGGGAACGGGTACTGCGGCTGCTGTTGCTGCTGGACTCGTGCTGGTCCTCTAACTGAAGGACTAGAGAAGGCCGATTAACTCCCCCTGTTCGGGCAATTCCCAACCCTGTGGTCCGGGGTACCACAAACCAAGCACAAACCCTGTGTTCTGCGACACTCTGATACCACATGCCCTGGCTTCCCGCAGTGTGAACATCCCACTGCAGAAGACTGCTTCTGCTTCTGCTGCTGAGAGTGCGTCGGGGTGGAATGCTGAACCGACGTCACTGAGGTCGTCCGCCTCGGAGCTCCAATGGTCAAAGCCCTGGCTGTCGGGGTTGGTGCTGATGACTGATTCATCTGACCGTGGGATCGCTTCCGACCTCCGGTCCTATCCATGATCCTCTGTAAGGTATATTCATGCCTACGGGCTGCCCTCAGTACTGCATCAAAGGTCTGATGCTCAAACTGTTTCACCGCCAACAAAATCTCTAGGTGGAGCCCCTGCTAGAACCGCTGGGCTCTATCGAACTCGGTCGCCACCAAGGTGGGAGCAAACCGACTAAGCCTGGAGAACTCGGCCGCATATCCATCGACCGTCCTGCCCATCTGCTTCAGATTGGTGAACCTCGTCTGTAGATCGTACCGAGCTACAGCATCAAAATATTTGGTCTGGAATCTCTTCCTGAATACTGCCCAGGCAATAGGGGCCACTAATCCAACGGCCTGTGCCACCCACCAGCTGCGGGCAAGATCTAGTACATGCAGGCGCACTACGGCCACCTTCTCGTTCTCTGGAGTCCTGGCTGCTTCTAGAATTACCTCTGTGTCCTGAAGCCATGCATCTGCAGCGATCGCATCTTCACTGCCGTCGAAGAAGGGAGGGTTCAAGCGCTTGAAACTGTTGGCCGCGTTATAACCCTGATGACCTCCTCTGGTCAAAGTGTCTGCCACCGTCTGGTGTAAGGCATCTCCTCGTCGATCCTGAGAGGCTAATAGTGACCTGATGAGACCCACCAAAGTGCCATCATCAGGCTCCGCAGGCTGGATGGGCTGAACTGAAGGCTCTCCTCAAGTAGGCCTGACTCTGGAGGCTACTCTCGAATGTTGGGCTTGATCTCCAGGTTGCTGCTGGTCCGCGGGAGGTGCTCCGCCTTGCTGATCGGCTGGTCCAGGAATAATGCCGCTGAAGAAGACGACATGGGGAACAATAAGGAAGGACCAGGACAGATCAACGATACAAGCATATGATTAGGTCAAGATTCTCAGGGATTTGAAGATACGAGCAAAGATCAAGGCGAATACTGATTGAGACATCTATTCGGTAAACCATCATATATCTTGATTTATAAGACCTGCATGGGCCACCACTTAAACCATGTAATACCCCAGAACCAGAATACTGGAGAGCGGGGGCGTACATAGCCAGCTACGTATATTAAAGTACAACCTACCTCGCTATACGGTCACGGCTGTCTAGATACATGAGGGTTTAACTACAAGCCAACAGTCTTCTATAGTCATGAACAAGCCTATTGTCTCAATCTCAAGCAAGAAATAATAGTTACAAGACGTCAGAGCACCAAATATATAATTGCAAGGCGTCCCATACATTATATATTGGATGATCATGAAGCTAGTCGTACAAAATGTCAAGACTAGCAAGAGTTCAGTCATACATGATCAATCCTAGGATCTGTCAATCATGTTAAAGCCCGTAGGCAGACAGTAATTAAAGGTACAATACGAGCTAACACGTGCTCGCCGGCTAAACGCCTCAAAAGAATAATTTTTACAATAAAATGGGAGGACAAAAGAAACCCACTCGTTGCCAGGGTTACGCCTGGTGGTCACCATCTGGCTGGAAGACAGGAGGATCCTCTAGTGCTGCTCCGATATCTGGCCACACAAAACCAGCTGGGTCAGACCCCAGAAAGAGCAAGTGCCACAAAGGAGGCTTCACTTAGGAACTAAAACCAGCATATCACAATAGAATATTAAAGATAATAAATAAAGAACTGATAATAATAGAGATAACAACAGTAAATTGAGTACGAGGAAACCATTCAAGTAGCCAGTTCACAACCCTTAAACCAAACAAGGACCGGGGTTGCAGCCCTCAACTGAATAGAAACCCGTCTCAAATACTATTGGTACAGTGAAGACAATAAACGAAAAGAGGACACAGAACTGCTCCGGGAGCCAGGTTACAACCCTTAAACCAAACAAGGATCGGGGTTGTCATCCTTCGCCTGAACAAAACTGGACCCCTGATCTTTATTGCTAAGGCCGGTATAAATAATCATGGTATTAAGGTAAGGTAAAACATGACGAATATGGCATAGGGTTGAAATAAGACAATGAACAAAGAGAGGACACAGAACTGCTCAGGGAGCCAGGTTACAACCCTTAAACCAAACAAGGACCGGGGTTGTAACCCTTCGCCTGAACAGAACTGGACCCCCGATCGTTATTGTTAAGGCAAGTATCAATAATCATGTAATGTCACAATCTTACACAGGATCAGGATAAGACTAAGCTGGAATAAATCCCATCCAATCAATCACGGCCAATCAAGAGTACGGCTTGATACTTTTAACTAACTAGGGTTATCACAGGCCTAGTTACTAGCAAGATGCAATGAGATTATCCCAACAGCCACAAGCCCTGCAGACCATCCGGGTATCCAGGTCGAATGTCCGTTAATGAAGGATGCAACACGTGATAGTTTGCTGGAAATGTGCCCTACTCGTCGGTAGGCTACAAGTCCACTTAGTGCGCCCAGATAACGGGATTGCCTGTAGCTGGAAAATCTCTTCATGACTACTAAATTATTCTAGTTTATTAGCCTTAGTCGATTACAGTGGGTACCCCTGACCGTGGTACTCAGGGATCCCCATCCTAGACATGATGCAAAACGGTGCTAGTTTATTTGTACAAACACAATCCCCCATGGTGTCCAGGTCATTCCTATTTGTCATGTCAGGCTAGCTGTCGTAACATCATGTCGAGATATCCTGTCAGTTTACTTGTCAAGAGTGTGCCACAGTGGGCCACTATCGTCTTCTATTCTTACATTATCATGAATAAGAAAAACTTGCATAAAATAACTAATAACATATTCTTGAAGCCAAGGAAAAGATCTACAACTTTCATGTTGGGAGTTGGGAGAAATTCTGGCCACAATTCAGCCAAATAGGACTTAAAACAGTCAAAAACAACCCAAAATAGGCCCTATGCGGCATTCTGCGGCACTATTCATTCCTGCGGCACTATTCATGCTCATACGGCTGCGGCACTATTCATGCGGTTGTGGTACTATTCATGCGGCTGTGGTACTATTCATGCTTATGCGGCTGAGGCACTATTCATGCGGCTGCGGTACTATTTATGCTCATACGGCTGCGGTACTATTCATTCCTGCGACTACGGTACTATTTATGCTCATGCGGCTGCGGCACTATTCATACGGCTGTGGTACTATTCATGCTCATGTGGCTGCGGTTCTATTCATTCCTGCGGCTGCGGTACTATTCATGCTCATACGGCTGCGGCACTATTCATGTGGCTACGGTACTATTCATGCTCATGCGGCTGCAACACTATTCATTTCTGCGGCTACGGTACTATTCATGCTCATGCGGCTGTGGCACTATTCATGCGGCTGCGGTACTATTCGTGCTCATGCGGCTGCGGTACTATTCATACGGCTGCGGTACTATTCATGCGGCTGCGGTACTATTCATGCTCATGCGGTTGCGATACTATTCATGCGGCTGCGGTACTATTCATGCTCATGCGGCTACGGCACTATTTATTCCTGCGGCTGCGGTACTATTCATGCGGCACTATTCATCGTTCCTGCCAAAATTAGGACAGATGAACATAGAAATGGCCAAAAATACTTTTGGACATAACTTCCTCAAAATAAGTCGAAATCCAACTTTTCAAAGGTCTATTTTGGGTAAAATCGAATTCTCTACAACATGGAACAATCAAAACATGAAAATAATGAAGTTCAATAGATCAAAATCCAAGAAAATCAAAAATAATATAAACTTAGATCTACAAGAAAATATCCATCAAAATAAAAAATGCCAAGTTCCAAAGTATCTTAGAATCTCTCGAGGAAGACAATAGGACAACAAAAATAGAGTTTCTCCATGAAACGAGTTGCACTTGCCTAAGCTTCTCTTGGTAGGTGGAGAAGTTAAGAAGAAGAAGATGAAGAAATAAATGAAGAGTAAAGATGAGAGAGAAAGGGGGTTGGGTTTTAAATGATGATGGTGGTAGTAGGTGGAGGTTTTCTTTTGGTTCATGATGAACCAAAAAGCAAACCAAACCAGGCTAAACCAAACCAAGCTAAGCCATAACCAATGAAATTTCAAAATAACCATGCCAATGCAACATGCTAAAAATAAAATCATGACTAGCTAACCATGACTAATAAAAATACGGACCCAAAATATGTACACGTATACGAAAATACGTAGCACGGATTTCGAGGGTGACAGGATTCGAGCCCTTCTCCTGTAGATTCTGTCACAGATTCCTCAGGGGGGATAAGGATGGAGTCGTCCGTATAGCCAATCTAAACTCCTTCCGATTGAAGGAGGAATCCTACGGCGATAACCTGTAGTCCTCTTTGAGCTTGTTCTTGCCCTAAGATAGTAAGGGCTTCTACAATATTGACTTCATGGGATGGATGAACCTCGTGGGTCTCCTCAACGTCCTCCGAAGAAGGAAAGTCCGGCTCGGGGGCCACTGAAGGGTCTCCAAGAGAAGATATCTCAAGGGCGGGTTCAGTCTCTTCCACGACGAGGGCGTTAAACTGATTGGAGAGGGTCAGAGCTGGAGTACGGTAGGGTATCACCGATTTGTCCGTCGATGCTCCTTTGTCAGTTTTGCCTTCACTGGATTAAAATCTGGTGTGGGTGTTCGGTAGTGGGAGTAGGGGGGATCGGGTCAATGATTGTTGTAATTGACGAGTGCATTAAAATATTGAGCTAAAATTTTGAGATTACTTTGTAATGTGCTAAAAAAAATTATCTGGGGAGCTACTAATTTTTGTAGAGTTTTAAAGTTATGATTGATTATGGATATTTTATATATAGATTCATGATTTATGAACTCTTGAATTTGAAAGTTGAATTGAAAATGTAAAATTTTGAAAAAGTCAGTAGTAACATGATAAAAATTTGCTTTGAGATTTATAAAAGTGATTTTTTTTCATGGTAAATTTGAACGGCTTGGAGTGAATACAAATTTTGGTGGTTTATTTTTGAAAATTTTATTAAGAAAGTCTTGGAGTAAACTTGAGTTAAAATCTTAATGGTAGGCCATCAAGATAGCTCTAATAAGATAGATGTACTCCACACTAATTGCCATATCACTCATGACCATGATAGTAGTATGTACACAAGTGTTGTTAGTCATCTACCAAACTATGCGACTATATCCCAATATTGACTTACTCGACCTTTCCTCGTGACCTACTAATCGTTTACGGATTGAATAACGAATTGATCGCTCCTTGACTGTATTCATCTAGAAGACTATCTTCTCACTAGAACTGTGTCCCTAAATTATTATTTTACTGGATTCCTTAATTAACTTTATCTTATGCTTTAACTTGATCTCCTTTATTTTTGTGCATAAATTGTCACCCCATGAACTCCCACTTTCTATTTTGATCTTTTAGCATCCCTTACCGTGACTTGGATATTTGGAGTACAACACTAGACTTTTTCTTCCAATAAATTTCATATGTAAGGCCTAGACAAGCCCACCTTCATGTAGACATATCATGTCTCACTAAAACACGTCTCCTTGCACTCTATTTTCTTGATATGATTTTCTTGTCAAAATGGCTAAACTATAACCTATACCATGATACCAGAATACTCTCTGACCTCAATTACAGATCCAACTATGACTCAATTCTTTCGACCTATATGTGATTTTGTTCTACATAATTCCTTAAATGCTTAAATTTGTGCTTTATCTTGATTGCTTGACCCATTGTCCCATCACACTACTAGCTTAATTCTTATAAGTTGGGTAGAATACCTCACGGCTCAACAAAGCCTTTGTCCTTGTGACCCATGTTGATAAGTTTAGTCAGACTATAAATTAAGAGGACCCAAACTTAGCTAGTCAACCAAACCAACTGTATAGGCCCAAACTTCGGGCAAGCCTTGATTTTAAAAGATCATGGACTATTTAAAATTTTCTTCATCAGTACCTCCCTTGCTCATATTTTGACTATCTCATGCTTCTAATGTAGCTTCAGTTTTGCAAGCTTATTTCATTATCAAGCTTGATCATGACATATTTTATTGGGTGCACCCACTAACATATTGTCTAATCAGAACCGGTGCATGATGGTCTGATCAACCTATTGCACTTTGGTTCGCTTTTCATGTATTATTCTACGTGGATGGAGACATAGTTAAACCCGCCTTAGAGTCTCATCCCGACAGCATTGACAACTCTCATTTGAATTATTTCCGTCGCCTATGAACCTCGTATTTCGTACTAAATAGCAACGTCTTTGAACTCTTTTTGTTGTGGACTTTACTTACTTTAGAAAGACCAAACACTGTACTTGATAGATAGACTCAAAGTATCACCTTTAGTTGCCCTATCAGTTATTTATACACAAATATAGATAGCCACCGACTGACTCATGTGGCTATATCATCGCCTTTAAATACTCTTCATTCCTCAACCCTAGAATTGTTATCGTGCCCTCCCAATTATTCTTGAGCACTCGAGAATGATTCTAATCGTTCAGTTAAATCCAACTCTCAAACAAGACGATTAGTATCCAGTTTTCTCTCAGGGAACCATATCTACCAAATGTCTAATTATCCTCTTTGATCTACTAAATTTCTCACTATTTTTTTTGGGTTATTAAATTTTGTCACCTTCATTAACAACCCTTATTCCATTACATAACCCTGATGTGTTTTCGGATATATCGAGTTAACAATTTTCTAATGCATGTTTGTATTGAACGTCGTTTCTTCGCCTCATCCAAATTTAATCACATTTCGACATTGATGAACTCCATCTATCTTCCGACCCTACCTATATTATTTTTTCTTTCTAAATTTCGAGAACGGAATTCTTGTAAGTTGGGTAGGATGTAAAACCCCTAAATTTTTTATATAATTATTTTTTTATTATTTAAAAAGACTTAAAAATGAATTTATGCAGTTTATGATTTTTATTAGTAGAAATGACCTTAGCCATTTCTGAGTTTTGGAGCACTAGACGACCATGACTTTTAGCACGAAAGTTGTAGCAGTGTGCCTTGACTAGTATATTAACCATGCCAGGGGAAGCCTAGCCATGGTGATGTCCAAACTAGGAAAACCAGGCCAAGTTGTGAATTGACTTATTTAAATTATTTAATTAAATATTATTTCATATATTGATTTTTAGATGACCAGGTTTGTCCAAACCAGCCCGAACTAGGCCCGGACCAAACCCAAGTCCATGTAGGCATGTGGGGGGACCAAGGTGGCCATGTAGACATATTTTATGTACATAAAAATATTTCCTAAATTATTTTAGAATTTTATGTATCATTTCTAATTATTTAACTACTTGTACGATTATTGATATTTTATTATTAAAATAATATTTTATATTATGGTACAATTTTTGAACCCAATTAAGGGTGTATGGTCAGTTCACCCAAAACCTCCATTGGACGATTTTTGTTATTAAAGCATTTTATGGAAATTCAATAAGCAATTATTTTTTTTTAAATAGATTTCATTTATAGATAGATAATATTAAGTTTTTTTTAAATAGATTTTATTTATAGATTGATAATAATAAGTTTATTTTTTTAAAAAAAAATTGTGATAATTTTTAAGCTATGTATAGATATATACATATATATATATATATATATATATATATATATATATATATATATATATATATATATATATATATATATATATATATATATATATATATATATATATAGATATATAAGAGATTGAAAAGTTTTTAATATATATATATATATACATACATATATATATATACATACATATATATACATATATATATACATACATATATATACATATATATATATATATATATATATATATATATATATATATATATATATATATATATATATATATATATAATGGGTGGGGCCGACCACCCATTACCTTAATATATATATATATATATATATATATATATATATGTATATATATATATATACCCATTATATATATATATATAAAAAAAAAAAAAAAAAAAAAAAAAAAAAAATATATATATATATATATATATATATATATATATATATATATATATATATATATATATATATATATATGGGTGGGGCCGACCACCCATTACTATTATATATATATATATATATATATATATATATATATATATATATATATATATATAATATATATATATATATATATATATATATATATATATATATATATATATATATATATATATATATATATATATATATATATATATATATATATATTTTATATATATATATATATATATATATATATATATATATATATATATATATATATATATATAATAGAAAAATATATATATATATATAATAGTAATGGGTGGTCGGCCCCACCCATATTTTTTTTAATATATAAAATATATATATATATATATATATATATATATATATATATATATATATATATATATATATATATATATATATATATATATATATATATATATAAAATATATATATATATATATATATTTTTTGTTTTTTTTGTTTTTTTTTTTCGAACTAGAGCTTTATTCATTTAAGAGAAGTAACTGAAAATACAATCAGCGGCTACTGCAACAATGCAGGCAAGACAGGCGAATGCCTACATCGAATCAAAATTTTGCTAATTTGTCTTTTAACTTCAAACAACAGCTGATCTCTATCATAAGAATATGATTCGTAGCGCCACTTGTTCCTATTCTTCCAAGCAACCCAGCATACTGCCCCTACAACGATTTGCTTTAGGTGAAGATTTTT
>JANAVB010005798.1:2602194-2764694 GCA_029216955.1 Iris pallida | reverse complement strand
GATCCTGATCTCGGGACTTTCCTTGTGCCAGCCATTTGTACCAATTGGCACTGGACTTAGAGTTCATCTGGTATCAATACACCCACACAAGGCTGCCTAGCATCAAGCTAAACACTTAAGTAACATCTTAGATACTGGCATCATGTTCAACTCTGGAAACTTGAGTCCACAACAAGTATCGGGTATGCTACAAGATACATAATTTGGACTGGTGTATCAGACCAATAGGACAGTGGCACCACTCATATACATATGTAACAGAACTGGTTAGAGGGCAGGGACTACCTACACTCGAATACAAATGCAACTAGGATAAACCAAGTGCGTGTCCTTGCAGCGAATGTGAACCAAAGTTGAAGTAAGCCAAATGGCCGAGCAAACTAGAGGGCAGGTAGGGGACTGTGATGAATACCCAAGTAGGACTTCTTATGGATGAGTCATACTAAGGGTGGGTGAAACAGTTGCCTGAGGTAACACACATAAGTACACCACAATGGTCAATTTAGGCAACAAAGTTAGAGGATTGTTAGAACTGTGATTAACTTCCTAACTGAGAAAAAAAGGGCATTAAATAGGAAAAGAGGATGGGCAACCATGTTTACCAATTATTAGGTGGGGTTTCACAATTAAGTCCAACTGGTAAAGTGTTAGAAAGGGATTCATGAGTTAAGCACAGAATGGAATCAAGGCACTAGACCAGATAATATCAGCTATAGGAAAACCTTACCAAATGAAGGCACTAGGTTAGGACTCTAGGAGATAATTTAGATAAGAATACTTTTGATTCATTATTAGTATAAATGACATTATAAATTCTTTAAATAGGATCTTGCACTTTGACTCAGACTTGACCGTGCCAACAGCTCAGGACCACAGGCAAGTATACCTTGCCTCCCACTACAGTTTTATTTACATGCATTACATTTCACTATCCAGTCTTTTGATTGTTATGGACACATGCTATTCATATTATATACTGTTGAATTATTTCATTGATATATATATAGTCGTGATCATATTTGGCCTTGTAGTTCACATTTGGAGTTGTTCTCACCAGTACCTTGCTTGAGTTGTGCCATAGAACGAGTGCGTGTAGTTGAACTGCTAAGTCTTTGTTATCGTTTACACAACCAGAGAGTCCACACTCGGGATAAGGGTTGACCAGTGCACCAGAGAGTCTACACTCGAGATGAGGGTGTTTATCGTGTTCATTGGCACCAGAGAGTCCACACTCGGGACAAGGGTGTTTGCCTTGAGCTAACCAGAGAGTCCACACTCGGGACGAGGGTTAGTTCTTAGTTCAAACCCGTGAGTCCACACTCGGGATGAGGGTTTGGTTTTCCATTGATCTCGTGTTCATTGTTCATCTGGCAGTTCATTTACGCGTAGTTTATTCTAGTGTTCGTGTTCATAGCCACTTGTCGTATTCTGTCTTTTTTACTTAATTTCTTACGCATGATAAAACTGTTAGATAGGCATGTTTATATGTATCTTGCTAGTCCTCTAAGGACCTGATGATCTCTTCAGGTTTAGCCGAGGTTGAGTCAGGAACAGACGAGAGGGTTTGAGTCAGCATCAGACCACGATGCCTTGTAGTTGAGGTTGTCTTGATTAGCAGTTTACACTAAATTAGTTTATTTCATGTATTTCTTTATTTTCATCTAATGGTAGTGGATTTGTTTCCACCGGACGTGACTTGATTTTAGAAATATTCAGTCTATCTTCTCTATTGTTCAGTTTTATTGACATTTATTGATCTCAGACGATACTTTATTATTCTGTGGATGAGAAATAGACTGCCATGACTTGTGTTTATTAGACAGCATTCTACCGTCGATACTACAGCGTAGGCTGGGCTTGGACACATCTTATATCCAAAAAGTGGGTGCGGGTCGTGACAGTGTGGGACTTGTTTCCCAGTTCAATGAGGATGTGATTTGGGGGATCGAAAGTGAGGTCGAGTTCCACACAAATCTTCGCATAGTGGGCTTTGGTCAGGTTACTGGTTTCTGCTGTAGTGGCCACATAAGTTCCAAAGGAGTTGGCTATACGCCTAAGAGCTGTTGGGACAAAACAAATGAGGAAGACGTTGGGGAGGATCACCCAGACGGCTACTGACACTGAGTCTTACTTAGTGTTGAAGCTCGATGACCATTTGATGAGCTTCATCTGATGGGAGTCCACCCTACTGGTCCTTTTGGACCACACTGACCTGTTGTCAATATCGAAGGAGAGATGTAGCAGGATATGCCTGGGGTCATGGGGGGCCACCCTGTATTCAGTACTGAGTTTCCAACTGGCAATAACCTTATGAGCTCGGAAGAGTTTGGGGCAGCCGGAGGAAAATTTAAGGACGAAGGAGTCGGGGAAGGAGGTGGTCAGGAAGGTCAGTTCCTGGTCAAAAAATGGAACTGAAGGCATAGGGGATGCCATCGAATACTCAACATCAGGAAGGGGGATGTCAGGAAACAGTAGGCCCTGCTTGGCCGCCCTTTCCGGACGGAGCTTGTCGGCGTATGAAGGCATCGGACCGCTCGTTGAAGGAGGGGGTCCCTGGGAAACACAAGGGAGGGCCAGGGAGGGTGGGGAGACTGCCGGCCGGGGGACCCGCTCCGGGTCGGGGAAGATAGCAATGAGGTCGGCGGGGAGAGAACGACCAGAGGGGGGTGGTGGAAGTCAACATAGAAGGGGTTGCACCAACCATAGCGGCCAGCTTATGTAGTGCGAACCCATATGTTGCGCTAACTACAGTAGGCAGAATTGAGTGGTGGCCAGGTAGCACCGAGCCCATCTGGGGTGCGCTCAGGCCATTCAAGGACCCGAGTTGCGCCAGAGCTGGCTGATAAGGTTGCACCAACCCATGGGTTATGCCAACCAAAGCAGTCAGTTGTGATTGGCCAGGGTGCGCTGAGCACATTCGGGTTATGCCAAGTCCATATGCGGACCCAGGATGCGCCATATCTGGCTGGTTATGTCACGCCAACAGTGGACACACATAAAAAAGAAGAAAAAATATTATTTTTTTTATTGGCACAAGGCACCACAAATCGAGTACGTCTGAGAGATCCTGCGCTGAGGATCCCCGAGTATAAAAAAGAATTCTGGGGAATGGGACGATGAAGATCGAGCGACAGTTGCTCCTTTACTCCGTTGATACTCCGATTACAAAAGTGGGAGAAAACCTAAGAAAATTGCTAACTCTCGGCTCACTGGTAAGAAGTGCAGCAATTTGGCTCTTGAAAATGCTCTCCGTTCTTCTGTTTTGAAGAGGGGTGAGGCCCCCCTTTTATAGTCATTCTCGAGCTGGAATGATGTTATGCGCCCACATGAGGAAACACGCTGGTTCTTATGTGGGTGCATAGTCCTGCTTTGGGCGCATAGGATGTAGGCGCATATAGGCTGCGAGATCGTGGGTTAGTTGTGGTGTTGACGTGGCCGCATGCTTTGGTGCACGACTGCTCGTGGAGACTGACGTGGCCATGCGCTTCGGTGCACGTTTTGATCACGGCTTTAACTGAGTCAGGCTTGGGTGCATAGCCATGTCTCAGGCTATGCACCCTCCTTTTATGGGAGCTAGTCTTGGGCGCATGAAGCTTTACTGACTGGGCGCATGGAGCTACACTTGACTGGGCGCATGGAGCTTCATTAAGTGGGCGCATGGAGTTACACTGTCTGGGCGCATGGAGCTACACTTGACTTGGACGTATTGAGCTATATTTGCTGAAAAAATTTTATGCTTCTACCGGACCCCCTTCAATGTTTTCGATACTTGAACAAGTTCAAAATACTTTGAAAGAAACATGGATCGTCTTCTCGCGAGGCAATGGGCGCATAACACGGCCCCCTCCTTGGGTGCATAGTATTTGGCCAGCCTGTCAGGGAGATACGACTGTTGAGATTTTCCTCGAAATTTGAACTGACAGATTCATCAGAACAGAATTTGAAGTGGTCTATCCTTTATACATCGTCCACGTCAGCAAGGGACAGTCATTTATTATGCAGAGAGCTGATCCTTCACGTGGGCGCATAGGCTGTAGTGGGCACAAACAATGGGCGTATACAGCAGGCGGGCACATAGGAAGTGGCCCATGCCTATAAATAGACCATGGAGGAGAGAGAAATTTTATTATTCTTTCCTCTTTTAATTTTTCAGAAAACTCTTCATCTTCTTTCTTTGAGAACCATGTCTCCCAAGGCCGCCAAGAGATCTACGAAGGGCAAGAGGGCTGTGTCGAGTGACTCTCCTTCTGCAGCAGCGTCCTCGGCAGTCCAGGACCCGATTCTGGGTGAGGGCATGTTTCAAAAAATAAAGTCTCGAGCGTTAATTTGCGACGCTCGGACTTCTTTTCTGCCTGGGCGCTTGCGCCTAGGGCAACATACTTCTGTGAGCGTTACTATGCGCCTACAGAAGTCATGCGCCAACACTGTGGTGTGCTATGCGCCCATGTGTTGCCATATTATGCGCTCCTTTAAGCCATGGCATGTTATTCGCCCGCGTACTATCCGAGAGTCATGCGCCCATATGTCTTATTTTGGGTGCATATCCCTTTGGGCGCATAAGAGTCTTCAGGACTTAGTTTTTTTCCTGTAGTTTTCTGAGTCTGACTGTCTTTCTGCCCTTGCAGTGAACATGTTTATCCCAGAGCTTGGCGGTATCCCTTTCGGTTTCGCTTGCCACATTCTCGTTACGAGCCTTATAACCAACATAATCAGCAACGTTCAAGCAAAGATCAGTCATGATCAACCTACAAAGCGGGCGATCGCCCTTATTGAACATGAGAGAACCTTTCTGAAGCAGATGCTGATTGATGAGAAGCTCGGAGGGTCGCACTGTTGGAAGAAGCCATACTTTCTATTTGGTGATAGTATAGGATTTAAGGACGATGCGACGATATGTCTGAAAGAGTCTTTGGTAACTGTGTTGAATGACCAAAGAATAGGGCTGCCAACATTGAACTGCCAATACCCTCTATCGGCATTTGCTAATTTAGCTGTGCAGAGACAAATGAAATGGGACTTGACTCCAGAATTGCCTGGGGTTATTTCTGGCAAGATCCAGTTCAACTCTGGTGACCGAAAAAAGGACACATTTAAGTATGTCAAGGGTTCTACATCTTACTCTATGAGGGGGCTACAACTGGGTGTTGTACTGAACGATGTCCCGACTGATCTTCATCCCTATGCTGCTGAGACTCTCTCCAACTTGATGCTATTGAAAAGGGAGTCATATCCGGGAGGAAAAATACGGATGGAAGGCTAGAAACATCCTGTTTCATTCTGGAGTGACCTTACTGGATCGGTGCTCTCAACTTATGAAGCTACCCTAAAAGTTGTCAGTCTTTTCTATGTCGTGAGGGCCACTCAGTATTGCATCAAGGTTATTTGGACGATGTTCATCTCCTTGGCAGAGTTGTACAACCATCATACGTGCACCTTCTTTACTCCGGGCGGGGAGGTGGGCTTGGCTCTTCATGAGATGCAGGCAGTATCCAAGCTTCTCTGGGGAACGGAGCCGTATGCAGAATATGTCTCCAGCGATGCAGAGATCTCAGATTTGGAGGAGGAGAGCTCTGATATGATGAATATGTACAAAGAGTTACTTTGTCATTTTTTCATCTGTCACCAGACTACGAAGAAGGGTAAGACCGAAGGGTCCAACCCACATACAAAGTCTTGGGCCAACTATATTTTCACCAGAGGAGGGAAGAATGACCCAGTCTCCTTCTCATCGCCTAAGCCTTTGACAATTTCTGAAATAGATCGGCTGATGACAAGTCACAGAGTTGCAGATACCGAAGATAGGAACGATCCTGAGGAAAATTCCCTGATTTATCATTTCTTTAGACAAGACAAATTCAAGATGTCAAAAAAGGTGGTGTTTGCCGCTTTCCTGATGATTTAGCTTCGTAACTGCGTAGTCCCTGGCGGTTCAGGGACTATTGAGAGGATCAGCCGGGAGATGATACTTCCAGCTGTAAGGCTGGCCTTTGGACACCGTCTTGCATTGCTTCCTGCGATGGTCAGTGCCATCCAACGGGGTTTACGTTATTTTGTTGCGAACGCAATAACATCCGGGGGTAAGAAGGACTTCGTTAGGACTGAGCTACCCTTTCATTATCGGATGGGGTGGCTGATACTGTACTGTCCCAAATTGATGAACGCTAGGCTGATAACAGATTCTTTGGCGGGAGATGCCGTCATTCGGAGGTACAGAGACGCTGATTGGACTATTACAGGGGTGCATGCTTACAGGAGGGCTTTGAGTTTTCTGCAAAGTTATGAATTCTTTAGAGTATTGCCTCCATCTGGTAGTGATCGTGCGGGAGACACCCTAGTACATGAGGGAGCACTCACTACCTGCCTCCCTATTGGAGCAGTCCGTTGGCTCCAGTCCATTAGGCCTTTCCATCTGGTACTTAGGAACATGAATCACGCTTTCCTGGAGCCTTACTTGCCAAGCCGCTTTGCACGGCAATTCGCCTATAGCCAGCTTTTCTTGGGCAATCCTAGTCCTCATCTTCAGTCGATAGGGATTCTGATTGACGGGGCGCGTGTATGCTGCTAAGTTCTATATCCAGGTCAATACATTTCTTTCTGGGTATGACCGTGACCATAGTTTTGTTTCGGGGGCTAAGCTTGCCCCTACCCTTGCTGATATAGGACGAGCACGTGCAATGGGGGGTAGCAGGAAGGAAGGTGTTGCGCCCACAATTGAACTAGCTTTAGTGCTGCAACAGAGAGTCATAGTTGAAAAGCCTGTCATTGCGGCGCCTCGAAGGAAGAACACTGAAGAACCTCTTCCTACCGTTCCTTACAAGAAGAAGGCTTCCACCGAGTCGGTGCCATAGCCAAAAAGGATGAAGGTGGTTGTTTCCCAGAGAAAGAAGGTTACGGACGTGGGTGCCGTCTCGCCTCCTCCCAGATGGTCTTCTCGGCAGACAGCATTGTAGGCCGTTGTCATTCGTGAGGTAGACCTTTTCCTAGACTCCGTAGCCGCTTTGATCAAGCCTTTGGAAGTTTTCTCACATTTGCGTTTGTCCTTTGCACAGGACCCCAAAGTCGCGGCTGAGGTGTGTGCCTCCTCCTCTGAGGAGGTGGAGGTGGCGATAATGTCCCCTGCTCATCCTCGAATGTTGGATGAGGGCGGGTCTTCTTCGGCTGTAAGACCTGAGCGACAGGGTGAGCAGGGGGAAGGCCCAGACCCTGATGGTGGTCAGAAGATCAGTTTCTTCTATGACATATCTATGGAAGATATATCTGCAATAGGAGCTGCGATGAAAGAGCTGGACGAGATCCAAGTCCAATCAGCTTATCCTCCTACGGGTACGTTGCCTTTGCGCCTCTCTTCGGATGAGATCTTTAGACTTTGATTTTGCGTGCTCCTCGTGAGGCTGACCACGTCTATGTGTTCCCTTGTAGACAAGGAGAAAAAACCCCTTATGGAGATAGTCTCTGCGATTAGGAGAGGGACAGAAGTTGTTCCGGCCCCTTCAAATCTGCTACTGTGGAAGGAGCTGTTAGTGAGCCGGCATTAGCTTCAGAAAGCGCGATCGAGCAGCCTGCTGAGGGGGCTGTTGCTGACTCCGCTCATGTTCTGAATGAGCTTGTGGAAGAAACTAGGCCCGATACTGCTCGGGGCCTTGACATTATTCCCCTTGAACAGTCCGGGTCTGCTTTTGGTTTCCCTGAAACCAAGGTTGACAGCGCAGCCCAAGTTGGAGTTGAGCAAGCCGAAGGTACGAATTTACAACCTTTTCGTATCTCCTTCCGTCTTTTCGGTTAATGATGTATATTGTATTCTTTGTCAGGTTCGGCTTCTTGTCAGGCGTTCCCATCGGAAGTGGAAGAAACTCTCCAAGCTTCTTCTCTGACAACCTCCACCGAAGATGAGGAGATGGCTCAGAAAGTCGTCAGAGCTTTCTACTCGGTGTTGAAGGTGAAACTTCCTGGAGTCTTGAATCAAAATGCTGCCTTCAGTCCTGTGAAGGATGTTACCGAATGTCAGGTAGCGGCCCTCGAGAGCATAGCTGGCTATGAGGAGCGGGCCAACACTTTGAGGAAAGTTCTGAACGACCTGGAGTGTCAAGTGGCCAGGTTCCGGGATGCCAAACAGCGGAGCTCGACGTCACTGTTCCGCATAGAGGACGAGACTTTGATGACAGCTCTTGCGGAGGAGAAGGCTACCTTTCAAGCAGGGAAAGACACCCTTGTTCAAGAGATTGGCGAGCTGGCTGACCAATATAGCCAGTTCAATACTACAAGTGAGGCACGTGCTGCCTCGAAGAACAGGCTGGCTATACAAATTAATAAGAAGCACCATCACATTGTGCAAATCAGGAACAAGATCGCCCAGTTGGAAGCTAACTTGAGGGCGACGTCATCTGAACAAGAGGATTATCTGTCCCAGGCTGCCATGACTGCCACCGCTTCTGCCCGTTTAGAAGAGCAGCTGGCGAGGTTGAAGGGAAAGCATCAGAGTCTGATCCTCTTTGAAGATGAAGCCGCTCGCCAAAAAGAGGCACGACGCCGAGCTGCTGTGAAATCTGAAGCTGAGATGGTTCCTCTGAGGGACAACATAAACCGCCTGTGTATCCCGTAGATTTTTGTAATTCTTTTTTTTTGGCTGTCATGGCTCATGTACCTTCTTTTCTGTCTTTTGATAGACGTTTAAGTACTGAATAAAGAATCTTTTCAGAAGTGAATGTGGTTTTGTGAAATATCGATGCTAGAGGTAATGTGGACGTAGCAAAGATATTTCTGATGGGTATTCCGCTGGAGAAATTTTATGTGGACCTAATATCCGTTTTATATTCGAATGATTCGAATATAGATAATAAGTTGAATGAAGGTGCTAGTAGTGGTAATATGGATGTAATAGCAGAGGATGTTCTATATCTGACCAGAGGTAATATGGACGTGGAAAGATATATAGCATTAGGGAGGAGTGGATAGTTCAGAGGTAGTGTGGACATGACTATCTTTGATGAATGCTTTGCTCAGAGGTTATGTGGACGTAGCAAAACATTTGATCATTCCGCTGGGGAGATAATTATCGGAAAATAATTCAGAGGTAATAGGGACATGATTTGTTTTTGTCAAACCGAGTTTGGACGGAGTCAAAAAAGGAAATGATTCCACTGGGGAAATATTTAGAGGACCTATTATCCAGGGCGTATTCAAGACTCTTGAAATACGGATATAGTTAGATAGTTTTTTTTGAATTATATAAACATCGCACTGTACATTTACATGACTGAATATATGTGAACGAAAAGAGGTTACACATAGTATTTCTTCAGGAACTTGTCGTTGATAGGCATCATGAGCAAGTCACCGTCAGGTTTGGTCAGCTGGTACACACCGTTAGAATACATCGATTCTATGACGAAAGGACCTTCCTATTTAGGCTGGAATTTCCCTTTTATTTTATGCATCATGACCATCGGTCTTCTCACTGCTAGGACCAGATCGCCGACTTGGAAGATCCTTTCCTTCACTGTTTTATTGAAGGCTCTGGAAAGGTGTGCTTGTTATAACTCAATGCGCTGCTGTGCTAACAAGCATTTTTCATCTAACGCTTCGAGCTCTTGGAGTCGTAGACGGAAGCTTTCTTCAGTAGTCAGCTCGCTGGCTAGGGCTACCCGAAGAGAAGGAATCTGGATTTCCAGGGAAAGAACTGCTTCGCTCCCATAAACCAGAGAGAATGGCGTACTGCCTGTTGGAGTTCGGACCATTGTACGATAGGCCCATAGGTACATTCACCGAGCTTCTCGTTCCAATCGTGCTTATTTGAAGACACGAACTTCTTGAGAAGTGTTATGATGGTTTTGTTGAAGGCTTCTGCTAGCCCGTTAGCCGCTAGATTGTAGGCAATAGAGGCTACGTTCTGGATTCGATTCTTATCGCAGAACCGATAGAATGCATGGCTTGCAAACTGTTGACATTGTCATGGTTGATCCTGCGAGGTAGGCCGAAGCGGTAGATGACGTGGTGTTTGATAAAACTGATCACGTTTGACGTCTTTACTTCGGTGAGCGGTATAGATTCCGTCCATTTGGAGAAGTAATCGGTCATAGCTAGGATAAACTGATGTTCTTTGGAGGATGGCGGGCTGATTGGTCCTATGACGTCCATGCCCCAGGCTTCAAATGGCTAAGATGCTGCCGTCGGGTGTAGAAACTCCAAAGGTTGATGAATGAATTCGGCATGGAACTGGCAAGCTCTACACTTCTTTGCATATTCAACAGCATCCGCTATCATTGTAGGCCAGTAATAACCTATTCGCTTGAGGCGATCTTGTAATTTGGGGCCTAGTTGATATGCACTACAAACTCCATCATGAGCCTCCCGGAGTGCGTGCTTGGCTTCTGTGTCTGATAAGCATCGTAACAGTAGTCCATCGTAAGAGCATCGGTACAGCATCTTGGTAGTCGTATCATAGTAAAATCTGAGGGATCGCCTTTGGATGGATACTGCTTCCTTCAGGTCCTCGAGGAGGATTCCATAGACAACATAGTCTATGAAGGGAAATCTCTAGTCTTTAGCATCGATGTTTGTTTTTGCTGCATAACTGTGATGAATATGCAGGGCGTCTTTCACACAGAATAATTCTCGACCAGATACTGTGATCGACTGCTGTGTATTGGTAGGAACAGTCAAGGAAGCAGTGAGACCGGCTAGAGCATCTACTTCTATATTCTGTAGTCGTGGCACATGCTCTGTGGTAGGGGATGAGATCTTCGTGGCGAACTTCATAATCCCCTCGGACCTGACTAACTATTAGCTTGGAGTCGTTGTAAGCCTCTAGATAGTCAACTCCCAGTTGCTTTGCCAGTTGTAGGCTGATTAATAGGGTATTATATTCGGCCACGTTGTTGGTGCATGGTTCCACGAGAGAATATGCACGGTGTATAACCAGATGATCAGGTGACACGAGCATGACATCTACTTCAGCCACGATATTCCCTTTGGTTTCTGTTCTTGATGCACCGTCAAAGAACATCCGCCAAATTAGGATTTCTTCAGTTGCAGCATTAGACCACACCACTTCGTCGGGGATTTTGTCGTAGAGTTTTGACGACTCCGGCACCGGGTGAGCTGCTAGGAAATCAGCTAATGCTTGGCCTTTTACTGCCTTCTAAGGAACGAAGATCATATCGTACGGAGTCAACAGCATGCCCATGTAGCTAAACGGGAATTGAGAGAGCCCAGTTTAGTCATGAGTTGTCTGAGAGGGTTAACTTTAGATATAATGTGGATGGTCTGCCCAGACACATAGTGGCGTGTCTTCTAGATGGCAAATACTAGTGCGAGGCATTCCTTCTCCATCGGTGTGTATCTGTGCTCGATACCCACCATCGTACGGCTGAGGTAGTAAATTGTATGTTCATGGCCGCCTTCGTTCTTCTGAGCTAAGAGGGCGCCAAGAGAATGATCCATAGCATGGACATATAGTAAGAAGGGCTTCCCATTATTGGAGCAACTAATACTAGAGGGCTTGTAAGATATGCCTTGATGTCGTCGAATGTGTATTGACATTGTTCAGTCCAGACGAAAGATACGCCTTTCTTCATGAGCTGAGTGAATAATTGACACCTTCCAGAGAGGTTTAAAATGAATCGTCTGATGTAGGCTAGCCTTTCTTGTAGTTCGCGTAGCTCTTTGAGGTTTCTTGGAAGATGCATGTTGAGAATAGCCTTCACTTTCTCCGGGTCCAGAAGTATACCCATTGAAGTGATGACGAAACTAAGGAACTTGCCGCTAGAGACTCCCAAAAAAGACTTGGTTGGATTCATCTTGAGTTGGTATGCACGCATTAGTTCGAACACCGTTCTCAAGTCTTGGAGGTGGTTGCCCTTGAGATGAATTTTGACTGCGATATCGTTTACGTAGCACTCCACAGTTTTTCGCAAATGATCGCGAAAAATTGCGTTCATATCTTGCTGGTATGTTGTCCCTGCATTCTTCAATCCGAAGGACATCACCGTATAGCAGTATACCCCCAACGGTGTTCGAAAAGATGTGTGCTTCTCGTCGCCGGGGAACATCTTGATCTGGTTGTAGCCTGAGAACCCATCCATGAAGGACATCCGCTCGAAGCTGCAAGTATTGTCGATCATTACGGCAGTGATCGGTAGGGGAAACTCGTCTTTCGGGCATGCAGAGTTTAAATCACGGTAGTCGATACAGACTCGAACGTTTCCATTCTTTTCATGACTAGAACGATGTTGGCAACCCAGTCTGGGTGTTGTTTCTCGCGAATGAATCCACTAGCAATAAGCTTCTTGACTTCATTCTCGATGGCTTCCATGACGTCTGGTCGAAATCGTCGTTGTTGTTGTTTCACTGGCTTAGCTTTAGACGAGATGTTCAGGCGATGCATGGCAACTTTAGGGTCCAAGCCTGGCATGTCTTCATAGCTCCATGCGAAGATGTTGATGTATTCTCTTATAAGATGTATAAGAGATTAGCGTTCATCGCCAGATAGGCTTTTGCTGATGAAGATTGGTTTGAAGGATGCTTCATCTCCTAAATTGACTTGGATGACCTCGTCTTCGGTAGGTGGTTCCCATTGTTCGAAGCGTAGCTCCCACCTGGTGTCCATTTTTTGAACCCATTATTCGAGTTCGATTGATTGGACATCGTCTGTAATTTGGTCGACGAAAACCATATTGACGGACATAGTTGCTTTGAACATATCGTCGATGCTGGAGTCTGAGTCCCAGAGGGAGGAATCATAAGAATGAGAACAACGATCTGCTTCATCATCTGATCTTTCAGGAGTTGTTGGAGGAGATACATAGCCCAAACCAATACCGCTTCGTTGATAGTAGTTCTCGGGTTTGCCAGGGGGAGCAAAGTGACGTATTGGCAATCGTCGTCCTCGATTGTAATTTAGCCCTTTGTCGCTTTTGATATCATATCCCATGTTCTGGATGATGTTCTTGGCCTGCCAACTACACCGAAAAAGTTGCATTTTCCCTGTGTCATAGTCAGCTTCTGTGTTGTGCTTGGGAGAAGTAGAGTCTGGAACAAACTTTTTCTCTCCAATTATACGACCGAAGATGATTAGCTCTTCATCTTTCTTTCTGGCTGGAACGATGAAGTAGAGGATATCTTCAGGGTAAACATTTTCCCGCATATGAGGTATTGTGACCAACATACAGAGGTGTGGTCCTATGCCATTCTCTAGAGCGTATATCGTATCTATGTTAGTGGTTTACAGATTGATAGACATCGGAGTAATTCAAAGATAAAACTTTACTAAGGAAATACACAAGTTCTTCTTCAGGGATAATATCATCCACCGAAGGTACATTATTATGAGTAATGATATACTCATCAAGAGGGTCATCATCTGGAAGAGGAGCCACAGTCTTGGCAGAGTTCACCACGTAGGGTAATTCTTCAGGATTGGGGGACGGGCGTCAGTAGGTTCCTCCCGGGGTGTCTTGTTGAGAGTGATAGTCAGTGGCTTGACCTTATCAGGGTTCTTATTTTTTATCCAGATTGTGAGAGGCTTCGGAGTACTTTTTGGAGTAGTACGTCCTTTGACTCGGATAACCAGGGGACCATTGTTGGAGGATGGACTTGCTTCAGCTTCATTATCAGCTTCATTGCCGTCATCCCTGGGGGGTTGAGACTGGTAAAGTATCGAATCTCCATAGTAAGCTTCGATGCCCTTGAAAGGATCAACATCAGCAAACTCCATCTTCACTACACCGTCGCTGTTGACGTACTTAAAGCACTGGTGGAGTGTCGAAGGAACGATCATGTTCTCGTGTATCCATGGACGTCCCAACAAGACGTTGTAGGATATATTGGCATCGATCACATAGCAGTAAACCTCCGTTCAGAGATCACTGATCTGACATTTAAGACGGATCTTGCCTAGAGAATGGCTTCGACCAGCATTGAAAGCCATGATAGTTGTGTTGGTTGCGGATAGCTTGTGCAGAGAGATTTCCAGAATTTGAAGCAAATTTTTAGGAATGATGCTGAGGAAGGATCCTGGATCGATATGTATGCGGTCCACCATGATCGCCCCGATATACCCTGTATAGTACAGGGGTCTATCATGACGATTATTCTTGAGTAGCATGTCCTCCTGTGGAAAGGTGATGTTGGGCACCACTTCCATAGTACTGTGGCAGTGGGGACAGGAGACAGGATCTTCAGCGGGGGCTTTGACTTCAGCGAGGTAAGAGTCAGTGTATAGTAATGCTTCACTTAAGGCCTTCCGCGTTTCTTTGGAGAGTCGTACTGGATCGAACAGAGACAACCTGGCAGGTGTATTGGCTAGCTGAGCCAGTATGTCAAAGTTGTAGGGCTGATCCATGCCTTCGGGAGCTGGCACCTTTAAAGATTTGTTAAACCGCATCTCCTTCTGCTTGGATTTGTTCGTGGTTTGAGGCCTAGATGGGCCGGCTTCTGAGCTTGTGGGGGCAACAGGAGCTTGAGGAGGTACTGCTTCTTCTTGTGCGGGATCATACGTCTGAAGATAAGTCTTCCCCGATCGCGTCTCGCCAGATAGAACCTCGTAGATGGGGGAGGATACCATATGGCATGCTTGAATTTCTTGCCCATTCTTGCTTTGGGAGGTGCTACCCCCTACGTTACTTCTTGGACAAGGTCCGGGTGGACCCACATGATCTCACCGCGTTCAGTTGTGAGTGGGACCAAGGTCGAGTTACGAGCTGGTGGTAGGTTGATGACTTCCATCATCGCCTTAGGGATTTGGACCACGCCGTCTGGGACTTCTGTAGGAGGAAAGTCGCCAAACTGAAGAGAGATAATATTAGCAGATACGACCTTGTCTTTCGCTTCGAGGTTGATCACTTGACTGTCGATAAGCTGTTGTATCTTCTTCTTCTTCTTGACAATACAGTCCTTGGTGGAATGGTATACGTACTGATGATAGAGACAGTACTTGGGATCATTGAGTTAGCTCGCCTCTGCAGGACGTCGTGGTGGAGGCAATGTCAGCTTATTGTTCTTTATCAATATGTGAAAGATGGTGATGAAATCGTCTTCGTCGAAGGAGAAGGTCTCCTTAGGCTTGTCGAAGGTGCCCTGAGAATTGGAAGCTCCTTTGGATGTGCCAACTTTCAGGACTTCATTCCCTTTACTCCTACGAACAGGGATAGTTTGAGGATGCTTGCCCTTGTCTTCGAATTTGGGTTTCTTCAACCCCAGTAGTTCCAAGTTAGGAACGTCGTTTTCAGCAGCATCAGCGGCCCCAATGAAAGCGGGCCATGTATCATACTTATGTATACCCAGATAAAACTTTACTGTAGGAAGAAAGTTGTGTCGACAAGTATCCATAAGTTCTGAGTCTGGTATGCCGAAGGGCATCTTCAATGCTAGCAGCCTGAAGCGTTCGATGAAGGCGATAACTGACTCAGTCCTCCTTTGCTTGGTCACGATGAGGGTGGACATACTAACATGCATGCCACTCTCGTAAAACCTGTTGAGGAACAACCTCTCCAAGTTTTTGAATGAATTGATACACCCGTCCGGCAGACTGTAGAACCATTCGAAGGCTACCCCCTGCAAGGTGCTAATAAACAACTTCGACAGGAACGGATCGTCTCTGGTTAATTGTAGAGTCTGCGTGTTAAAGTACGTCATGTGCTGACGAGGAGAAGTCAAACCGTCAAATGAGTTCAACGTCAGCGGCTTGTAGTTAGGAGGGCAAGTAGCGTTCTCCCATTCAGGGGGATACGATTGAGATATCCCCATCTTCTGAAGCTCCTCTTTGTGTGAGATGGTATCGAGGCGAGCGACCAAGGAATCAATTGCATCCTGTTGATTGAGCAGGTGTTGGGAAACGGCTGCTTAACGATTGTCAGGCGTTGTTGGCGAAGGTCCACCCCCGGCATTTGCAAGATTTGGAGGAGGCACAACGGAATGATACGCCTTTTATAGTGAAGAAGGGTTGTTGCTGTGAGCCGAACTAACGTGGGCCGAGGCATTTTGTTGAGGTGGAGGAACAGCCCCAGCAGCTTGAACTGCCATGATACTGGTAAGCATATCAGTGATCTTGGCAAATATTGTTTCGAGATCCTCTAGCTGTTTGCTAGTCTGCTCACTGGCTTCTTCAAGTCTTTCTCTGTCTACCATATATGTAGATAGCATGCAAGGATGAACAGAGGAAGTAGTGCAACTGGTGCTGATATTATCCGTCTCCGAGTGGATAAGTCCTTCATCTTCAGGTAGAGGAGGTAGATAGTCGCCATCGGATTCGGAGGGATCATCGTCCTCTGGAAGGCTACCCACAGTGTGAGGGTCATCTGCTTCAGATTCTGAGGGAATACTACCCCCGGCTTAGGAATCTTCATCGTCCATACAGAGTCTTGCCTTTGATCGAGTGCCCATATAGACTCCTTTGGATGCGATAGCCTGTTGGCCATCTGTTGGTAGACTTCTCCTTCTTCTTCTTACAGAGCTAAGAGAGAAAGTTGGGTTCGTAGTCCACCGTCTTTGATTGGGGCTTCCGTAAGGGGGACCCCATGAAGCCATGTTGGATGAAACACATAGTGGCTTCTCGTCGTCAGAGAAGTGTAGCCGTCGAAACACGGACTTTATCTGAGGCGCACTTGTTGTTTTGGAGCAACAACAGTTGATAACAATACTGGTGCACAGAAGCGCACTATGGATTGTTATGTTCTCCCTCGCTTTACGCTTATGATTTATCATGTCACGCAAGTCAGTAAAAGAGAGTTTAGCCATACAACCCATGTTGCATACATCGTCGAGCTTTGCATGCGGGTTCGTAAGGAAAGTAGGCACATCCAGACTTAGTTCATGTGTAAGGGCAACCCCCACACATAAGTTCTGTGATGTCCTTGAAGACAGCCCCATGATATACGTGTTGGGGCCTGTCTTTTTGTTGTGGGCGCATAGGCCTTGGAGACTGGCCTTAGGCGCATGCTCCTTGACTGCATGTCTGAGCTTCCTTGATGTGGGTGCATAGTATGGATCTAGAGAGCCTGGGCGCTTAGCCTTGGGTGCATGGCTCTAGGTGCCCAGCCTGTTGAAGAAAGAAGTATTCTGGTTGGGGCTATGTGCCCAAATACTTCCTTGGGCGCATGGCCTTGGGCGCATGCCAGGTGGTGCAGCGTTGTTTTCTTCCAGTTTGGCCTCCTTCGTTTGTGAGCCTCGTCGGGTTCGGCCAGAGTGTCGTACACCCCGATTCTTGTCATCATACTATTTTTCTTTGCCAAGTCTCGGGTGTTGAACACCCCATTGTTGGTTGTGCAGGAAAGAAGTCACTGGGCTAGCAGAGCTCGGAACGGTGTGAGCCTTCTCCATTTGGGGAACTTCTGTGGCAGACTCCTCGAGCTGCATATCTGCTACGACACTAGCAGGATATGCACAGCGAGCCTTCGGAAGCCAAGTCTTGCGAGACTTGTTTGGCTTCGCTGATTTTGAGGAAGTAGAGCCGTCCCTCGAGAGCATCTCTTCGAATGCCTGCTGATCGAACTTTACGATCAGCATCTTCTGAGTACTCTCCACTTTGTCAATATCGAATTGCGTCACCACCTTCTCGTCAGAGAAAAAGGTAGTCCCCAGCAGAGTCTTCATTTTTGTGGATACACACAAAAAGAAGAAGAAAATATTGTCTTTTCTTTTATTGGCACAAGGCACCACAAATCGAGTATGCCTGAGAGATCCTGCGCTGAGGATCCCCGAGTACAAAAAAAGAATTCTGGGGAATGGGACGATGGAGATCGAGCGGCAGTTGCTCCTTTACTCCGTTGACACTCCTATTACAAAAGTGGGAGAAAACCTAAGAAAATTGCTAACTCTCGGCTCACTGGCAAGAAGTACAGCAATTTGGCTCTTGAAAATGCTCTCCGTTCTCCTATTTTGAAGAAGGGTGAGGCCCCACTTTTATAGTGATTCTCGAGCTGGAATGATGTTATGCGCCCACATGAGGAAACACGCTGGTTCTTATGTGGGCGCATAGTCCTGCTTTGGGCGTATAAGATGTAGGCACATACAGGCTGCGAGATCGTGGGTTGGTCGTGGTATTGACGTGGCCGCATGCTTCGGTGCATGACTGTTCGTGGAGACTGACGTGGCCATGCGCTTCAGTGCACGTTTTGATCATGGCTTTGACTGAGTCAGGCTTGGGCGTATAGCCATGTCTCAGGCTATGCGCCCTCCTTTCGGGGAAGCTAGTCTTGGACGCATAAAGCTATACTGACTGGGCGCATGGAGCTTCATTAAGTGGGCGCATGGAGTTACACTGTCTGGGCGCATGGAGCTACACTTGACTTGGGCGCATGGAGCTATATTTGTTGAAAAAATTTCATGCTTCTACACCAACCCATGGGTTGCGCCAAATACAGTAGTCGGGTAGGAGAGGTGGCCAGGTTGCGCCGGGCACACGGCTTGCCCGATAGCCCTAGGCTGCGGCACCGGAGGACATACAGGATGCGCCGACCCATGGCCCGTACCCAACACTGGAGGGGACTGACTAATAAGGGGCTCAGGTTGCGCCCACGAGGACAGCCCAATCTAAAACCCAGGTTGCATCAAGAATAAAGCACGGACCCATGCGCCAAGTTGAGCGTCGCTCAGCCGAGGCTGGGTTGCGCCCAGAGGGGGAAGGGACTGCCCAAATAGGAGCCCAAGTTGTGCCAACAAAGGCAGCCATGGTTCTCAGGGTGCGTGAGGCAGTCAGATGTGCCAACTAAAGAGCGGGCGACAGGGGGATTAGAATTCGAAATCAGAGGGGGGTAAGGGTGGGCGGGAAATGGAGATCTGAATTGAAATTCAAAATTGAATTTGGGGGAGTAGATGGACGGGAAGGCGGGGGACAGCAGTGGTGGGTGGTGGTTAGGAAGTCGCCGACGGGGACTGTAATGTGGCTAGCCGAGGCAATGACGGCGACGGGGGGGACCGAGGCCACCGGGGTCGAAGAAGACGGGCGGATACCGCCGGGGGAGGCGAGGAAGACGGGGGGGCGGATCCTGGCTAGTGGCGAACGGACGAGGCGGATGCTGACCGAGGACGGCGTAGAGGTTGGGGGGGTTCGGCTGGCCGGACCCAGGAGGACCGCCATGGAAGGAGAGGGAAGGAAGGAAAAGGAGGGCGGGCAACCGCCGGCCTAGGCGATGCCGGACGGAGAGGACGCAGCGGAGGGAGCATGGAGTGAGAGCTAGGGGGACGCCAATTTTATGATTATATATATATATATAAGGGACTCACATTCCCTCGCTTTTGCATCCCCCATCCATTCCCTCTTTCATATTCACTGGATTTTGTTTAAGGGATTCGCATCCCTTCACTTTTGCATCCCCCATCCATTCTCTCTTTCACATTTATTGGATTTTGTTAAGTCATATAGTCTTAACCGTTAATTTTTCAACGGCTATGATTAGATAACTTTAAAAAAGCTATTATTCAACCCTAATTAAAAACCTAATCCTAAACCCACACCCCCGCTCGAGTAAAGCAGCAGTTGTAGCAATAGCAGTGGTTGTTACGCCGTGGCTCCGAAGAATCGATTGTCCTCGCTAAGGTGTGATGCCGCATGAGCCTAGATTTTGCTCACGTAATGCAGGTTCCATAAGGCCGATTTCAGCATCTTGCGACGGGGTCGTCGCACAGAAGTCCCAAGCAGAGATGACGAATAACACAAAGTCATGTACAAAATGATAATCTTTATTGATATTGAAAATAAGATTACAAGGGCGCAAAGCCAATATTATAAGTCACTCAAGCTCACTTTCTCTCTTGATATAAACACTCAGGTCTCTCTCTTTCTCGCTTTCTCTTTTTCTCTCTCTCTCTCTCTTCTCTCAATTACAATTGCTTATTCCCAAAGGCTTACAACTTTATGGGTGATTTATAAGGCGATATCTATATGTTATGTCCCATATAGATGAAGTCTTTAACGTGGTTGCACACCTCAAAATGCCAAGGAACTCCATGCCTCAGCGCGTCCAAGTAAGCTATGCCTCGACGAAAAGTATTTGTAACCTGTGTATAAAAACTGTTGGATGGTCAGTACACAACCGTACTTGTGGTATGAGCTCCTTGCCCACCCATACGAAACCAACATGTTATTTTAGTGAGTGCAACATATCCTTTTGATTGTCATTCTAATCTTGGCTTAGGATCAATTCAAATACTTAGACTCCTGGCCTACTTGTTTTACGACAAACGTGATCGTGCTCCAAAATTCTTCTGACAGTGCTATAAAACTCATATGTGCAACATCTTGCTTATGTCTTGTAGCAATAACTTACTTATCTTTTGTGCCTCTAGACCATTCTCGTGCCAACGACAGTAACGTATCGACTCGTGCTTGCCTTTTGGCTCATATTTTGAAACACAACAACATGGTTGTGCCATAACTCTGTCCGTGCTTTAACATCGAGGTCGTACCTCATAATTCAACATGACTCAACCAAACTTAGTCTTGTGGCCCTTCCCGACTTAAACTCGAAATGACTCAATACAACTTATAAAACATTCGTGTCAACGACTCACCAACCGACGCCGAACTTCGTACCGAAGCATGTGTCTTTACTACAGCCAAATCTTATGCTCCAAAATCGTGGTACAGACCGTGCATCCATTTTCTTGATTTATTTGTGTCGTGCTTGCACTTTTTGTGACTCAACCGACATCGTGCATGCGAATTACCACTCAGCATAACACTTATCTATATAAAAGGTTACTGACATTAAATAGCCATCGTTGACATAGCTAGGAAGACAGTGTGTCGATCAATGCAGGTAGCTATCCCCAATGAAAGCTCATCGAATTTCTGGTTGCCTACCCTACATCAGCTATACTGTATTTCATCTATGGCCATATCGGTCCTGTGGCCCCAGGTTGTCGTCCGAAGAAACATCGTCCTTGTGCACAAGTTTGCTATGACCACGCACCTACGAGACTTCATCTAGACTCACATAAATGTATGGCCTAGTTTATGGTACGACTCAAACCTTTTTTATATCGTTCACATAAACCATACTTCTCATATTTCGTTAGAGACTGCCAAACGAGGGACTGCCTTGGCGACAAATGGTTGCATGAACTTTCCATTCATTGAAACCCAGAAAACGGCTACTACATAGCCTTCCTACATAACTTAAACAAAACATGTTCCATATGTGTCATAGATCGTGGTATACTTATCATTGAAACAACCATGTTTCGTGCCTTAAACCAATCGTGTTCCGTGCGATACTACCATCCAAGTCATATTCTATATGACGAGCCTTGAGGGGACTTATGGCTATACCAAGCCGTGGAACCGAACTATGCACGTGCTCAACTTGAATAATCATGTTCTTTGAGTGCCATAACCATGTTATCTTTCATAAGAACAACAATGAGACTGTAGAATGTATTTGCTATGCAAAGTAGTGGGATCGTAGGGACGTGCCTACTATGACATCAAGTCGATAGCCCGTGGCATAACTTCGCCTAACTCAAGATGTGGGGTCAAAAGACCAAGTGCCAGCTTTGAAAACCATCGTAGAGAACATCTAAGCAATATTATGACACTTTTTTCATGTTCCACACACATATTCGACTCAATGGAATTATTTTCTTAGCTATGTGGATTCATCTATTTTATTATCAAGCCTATTCAGTGTAATAAAAACTTATTTTTATTAGTGTGAAGGTAAATGAGGCAAGTTCACCGAAGCCACCCACCTAAGCGAGGACTTGCCCTGATCAAGCTAGACTTTAAGCAAGCCGTTGCATGGCTAAGTCCAAAGGCCATTGCGTTTTGATTCCTCCAGTTGAATTGAGCGGGATGGAGCATTACAATGATGGTGGCCAACCCGTACGACCACCGTCGACTAACCACTTTGCCACCGTCTCCGTGACCCACCACCGCCGTCGGCAGTAGGCGTACCCCCATGCGCGTCTGGGCAACGCTGACAACCACCTGTGTGCACATGTGCAGCAGTGCACATCAAGCGTATTAGCAATGGCGGCGGCCGTCGCACATCGTCGCAAACACCGTTGCAAATGCTGCCGTATGTATCACACCCTGACCTGAGAAATTGCTCGTCCTCGCATCGATTTAACCCAAGTCGATCGTCCTTGCTGGGGTGTGATGTCGTGCGAGTCTGGAGTTGCACTCATACAAGACAAGATGACAAGTTCTTAAAATGGTTACCTCAATTTGATATTCAAAGCGAAAGAAATAAAGTCACATTGGAGTTACACGTACTATATGAAATAATTCTCTTTTATTCAATAAGCAGCAGAATTACAAAGGCTTTCAAAGCCCAAATGAATCTGCCATATTGTCTTACAACACTCAAGTTCTCTCTTGCCCACAAAGGATTTTATCATTCCATATATTATGTATTCTATACCTCGGCCACATTGATCCTGTTGCAAGTCTGAGCGTCAATACGATCACACGCCTCAAAACGCTATGGCATTCCATGCCTCATCACATTCAAGCGAAGCTCTACTGCGAGTAATCCATTTCCTGCATCTACAAGAAATTTGGTGGGAGATCAGTACTAATCCTCTCATATACTGATAAAAGACCCATTTTACTAAACCAATATTATGTAAATTTATGAATAATGCAGCTTAACTTGTGATCTTTCTATCTTTGCCTTAGGGTCGATTTCATAGCATATTCGAATAGCAGTAAAGCATGTATTTCATCACAAGCATGTTTTCTTTGAATTGCATAAGTAAGCATGCAACATAAATCAATCTCGTATTGTCTTGTGGCGACTTTTTACCAACATCGACGCACTCATCCTTGCACCGATGCAAGGTGAATACGTCTACCATATTTTTTTGTCATGTTATAAGTGATTTTTGTGCATGATCTCTGTGTGCCTGCACTATTCAGCCCATCGGCCCCTATATATATGAAGGTCACTAGCGTTCCAAGCCAGAATAAACTTATGTTTTACATATGTAAGATGGTGATCACTCCATACAAGTTTGCTAACCGAATATCTAGAGGACCCCGAATTACTTGGTAAGTGGCTCATCACATCAATAGCAAGTCACAAACCGTCTTAATGAATACACCAACATACCAAATCTCAATCCCCAAATCATCTCTAGCCGAACTATCCCGATGCCACGGCGTACCACGTTCGAGGGAGCCAACACCCGTGAATGGGCTATATATCTCAAGTCCATTTGACCATGCAATACGTATCAAATTCATACAACCAACTATAATCTAAAACTCAGCTATCATATCATCTCAACATTCAAGTCATCTAACTCTATTTCCACTGGCATAATGCCCCAACTCAATGTTCATCAAACGAATGCCCCAAAGGCCATGAACATTTCGAGGTAGCATGCTGTATTCAATAGTTGTTTGATATCCTTCGACTCGTGTATTCGATGTATGCCTCAATTTAGTATTTCTATGTTCTACGCCTTAGTATTTTGTGGTCTCATACTAGTGCATTTGATGCATGTTCGACACGATCTTTCAATGTGCTAGACTTATGTTCATTTCCTCCGACTTGGGCACTGAGGCATGCCTCGATAGAGCATTCAATGTTCAATAGCTTGTACACTAAGGCATTCGTGTTGATATAGTCTTTCAATGTTCTAGCCTTCTAATTTGTGCATGAAGGCACGAACGACTCGTGCACTGAGGCACTCGCCGATACAGTTATCCTATGTTCTTATGGTTTGCGCACCGAGGCGCTCACCGATACAGTTATCCTATGTTCTTAGTGTTCAACATGCTCTATGATATCCCTCAATCGATCAATGCCCATGGACTCGATAGGTCAACTAGCATACAACGGTACATTTTACTTAAGCGTGACAGAGTAGGAAAGAAGGGTCAAAGTCTGCCCACCTTATGCCGACATGTCCTGTCGTTTCGTCGAGCCGATGCGGCTCGATTCCTTAACTTTGTTGTATGACCAACTCTTCTGGCTTAGTCATTCGAGCACTCCGTGCTTCGTTCAACTACTCGACTTATTCTGTCTACCGTTCGCATACCTCAGTTCGTTGCAAGGTGATGCTTTGGTTCTGCAGACACTGTTACAAATAAGGCACAAGATCGACCTCTTATAATTCAGCATAAAAGCTTAGCCTACACACGAAACCAACTAAAATCAATACTTGTCTGAATCGGACATATGCTGTAACGCCCCAGTCCCAAAATACTTAGGACTAGGTACGTATCCATGCCAGCTGTATACATACGAAGTACACTCCAATATATGGAACCCTTGTATGTATACATAAGCTGTAAAATACAGTATAACCATAATAACTAAATCTCATCCACTAAATAAATAAATGATATAAAAGCAACTTTGAATTTGTCATGTATACAATCGTTGGGCGGAGACAAAGTCCACTACCAACTATCTCAAATAAAATGTACAAGAAGTGATCGAATAAATAACGAGACGAACCAAGCGCAATCGTCTTCGAAAGAATGGAGAAGATCACTACCTTGGCTAGAACACCTGTAAAATTCACAGAACCACACACCTGGAGAGATAACCAGGTCCTCAGAGGGACGTAACAAGATACAGGAAGAACATGCCATATGAACTGAATAAAAATGCACCATAAATAAAGATAAAGTAAAAGCGTCCAAACCATAACACGGCTCAATATCCCATCATCGAAACAGCAGGCTACCCCTACAACCAAACAAGGACAAGGGGTAACTTACTAATCCACGATGCGACATTTTCCATGCCATGATTTGGAACATAAAATTTGCTAAGGTCTCCTAACCTTTCTAGTAGGCAATTTAGAAGACATCTCGATGTATGGGCAGGTGAAGGCTGACTCCCCCAGGACAATGTAACAACTCTCAACACGCACACGTCAAAACCAATACTATCAGACGGCATAACTCGAGGCTAGCGGCCCACGTGACCCATCAGTCCACATAGCTCGAGGCTAGTGACCTTCGCGACTCGACTACCGTAGTACGCAGTTACTACAGGTTTTGGATGTGGGTAGCCCATACATTTAACTGTCTTCTCCCTCCCAAGGTTACTAACATAAGGTAGTTCGCTAAGACTAGGTCCATATACATAAAAAGCAAGAAGGAATAATAACTGAAAACAAAATAAAGTGAATTAAAAATAACAAGTAATGGATCCAACTATAAACAGATAATAAATAAGCAGTAATTAAATAAATAAAGGTGCATCTAATTATGAACAGTAGATAAGGCAAGGTATCTTGCCTGTGGGTGGCGCGAGAAGCAGCAAAATCCAACAATCAGAATCGTCAACATGAAAGTCAAAATCCACAAGAAGCTCCGGATGCTGAAACAAATATCACGAACGAGTTTGGAATAAAAGATATGCCTAGGAAATGCCTGTCCAAAAGTCAAATTCTGGAACAGGGGCAAAATCATAATTTTGGGTCAAAACGATATCCGCCGTTGGACCCGCTTTGCACCGAAATGCGTGCCAGAACCTACGGTCTCTAAAGTCATCAAACTACATATCTACAGATTTGTTTTGACGAGACAAATCCAACGGTATGTCCAATTTTGGATTCCGGTGGGCTGTGCACAAAATCGCCCGTTTAGTGGGATTATGGGCCCGCCAAAATAGAGTCCCGATCAACGGTCTCAGAATCGGACCAAACTTGACTCACAGGACCAGAAAAATATTTCGAGTCCAATGGCGCAAGTTTCGTCACGATTTGATAAGTGTGCACAAAATAATTGGGAAAATCCGAAAAGCCCGATACGCCAAAATCGATACGGACCTTTTGGTATTTTCGGTTCATGACGGGGTCGCCCGATTTGTCGGGGCGTACCTCGTACGGGATTTTTAATGTTTTTGAAAACTAATTTTTTGTGATTTTTAATCTAATTAAAAATGAAATTTATTGCAGAATAAATAAATCTATTTGAAGTGATGATAGAGGGTCATGGGGACCGTCTACACGAATTTACGGATCTACAATCGGATTAGAATTGAAGGAGAAATTTAATGGAGAAGTCGGATACCTTAAAGTGGGAATCCGTTGTTGTTGTTTGTCGATGGTTCCTTTGTCTTCTTCGCGAGCGCGGCTTCGCCATGGTGCGTCCGAGCTTCGCCGTGGTGTGGGGAGGAGAAAGGAGGAGAGAGAATTTAGATGACAAGAAATTAGGGTTTGAAAGGAGATGGAAAGGGGGGTTTCGGCCTAAATAACTTCTAAGTTGTTTAAGGGTGGGCCCTTACTTGTGTTGCAGCTGATGCTGCTAAAGGGGCTCGGCCAAGAATCATGGGATGGGCGCACAATGCACTTGTGCTGCTCCTTTGCTTTGGTTGTGTGGTCGGCTCCCACATGGTGGGGCCGACCACATATATATATATATATATATATATATATATATATATATATATATATATATATATATATATATATATATATATATTTATATATATATATATATATATATATATATATATATATATTTTCTTTCTTTCTTTCTTATATATATATATATATAAGAAAGAAAGAAAGGAAAATATATATATATATATATATATATATATATATATATATATATATATATAAAAATATATATATATATATATATATAAATATATATATATATATATATATATATATATATATATATATATATATATTTATATATATTTTTTATATATATATCTATATATATATATATATATATAGATATATATATAAAAAAATATATATAAATATATATATATATATATATATATATATATATATATATATATATATATATATATATATATATCTATTATGTGTATATCTAATTGTACCATAAAATCTCCACAAATTTAAATAACAATTTAATATTATCTATTCAAATAATTAATCTATTTAAACACATGTATATATATTTAAATTCAATTTATAACAAATCAATCTCAATATTAATAATAATATCTAAAATATTTTTATTTAATTACCACCAAATAATTTTAATAGAAGTGAAATAATAAAAAATATTAATATGGTGATTTTGGGTGACTTATACTACGCACCCTAATCCGGATCCAGAAAATTGCACAAATGTTGTAAAATATTATTTTATTAATAAAATATAAATTTTGTACCAAAAGTAAATAAATATTTCACAAGTTCTAAAAATAATTTAAAAATATTTGTACATACACAAAATATTTCTATATGGCCACCTTAGTCACCCCACATGCTCACATGGGCTTAAAATTTTGTTCGTGCCCTATTCGGGCTGAATTGGCCAAACCGGGTCATCAAAAAAAAAAAAAAAACCATAAATTCTATAAATTCATTTTTTAAAGTCTAATAAAATAATAAAAATAATTAAAAAAATGGGGGTTTTACATCCTACCCAACTTACAAGAATTTTGTCCTCGAAATTTCGGATTAATAGGGTAGATAGGGTTGGGGAATGGAAAGAGTTCGTCAATACCAAAATACAATTAAATTTTGGAGGAGGAGATAAAACGGCGTTCAACACCACCATGCAATAGAAAATTGTGGAATCGATATATACAAAAATATATCATGATTATGGAATTGAATAAGGGTTGCCAGTGAAGGTAGCAAGATTTCGATAATCCAATTTGGAGAATAATAAGGAATTGAGTAGATCAAGAAGAATAATTTAGACATTTAGGAGATGTGATTCCTTAAGGGAGAACTGGATACTAATCGTCTTGGTCAGGAGTTTGATCAAGTGATGATTAGAATCACTCTCGAGTGCTCAAGAATAATTAGGAGGGCACGATAACAATTCTAGGGTTGAAGAATGAGGAGTAGTTAAAGGCGAGGATACAGCCACATGAGCCGGTCGGTGGCTATCTACTTTTGTATATAAGTAACTGATAAGACAACCAAAGATGATACCTTGAGTCTATCTAGCAAGTACAGTGTCTTGTCTTTCCAAACTAAGTGAAAGACAAGAACAACAAAGATTTCAAAGGCGGTGTTATATATTAAGTACGAATTGTGGGGTTCATAGGCGGCGAAAATAATTCAAAAGAGAATTGTCAAGACGGTCGCGGATGAGATTCTAAGGCAAGTTTAACTATGTCTTCATCCGCATAGAATAAGTTATGATAAGCGAACCAAAGTGCAATAGGCTGATCAGACCATCATACACCGGTTCTGATTAGACAATATGTTAGTGGGTGCACCCAATAAAATATGTCATGATCAAGCTTGGTAAAGAAATAAGCTTGCAAAACTGAAGCTACATTAGCAGCAGGAGATAGTCAAAATATGAGCAAGGGAGGTACTGATGAAGGAAATTTTAAATAGTCCAAGATCTTTTAAAATCAAGGCTCGCCTGAAGTGTGGGCCTATACAGTTGTCCTAGTGTTTCTTCATTTATGGCTTGGTAGACTAGATAAGGTAGGGTCCTCTAAATTTAGAGTCTAAGTGAACTTACCAATGTGGTTCACAAGAAAAAAGGTTTGTTAGGTGATGAGGTATTCTACCCAACTTACAAGAGTCAAACTAATAGTATCATAGGACAATGGGTCAAGCAATCAAGATAAAGTACAAATTTAAGCATTTAAGGAATTTAGTAGAACACAATCACATATCAGGTCGAAAGAATTAAGTCGAGGTTGAATCCCTATCCGTGGTCGAAAACATATCGGTATCATGGTAAAGATTATAGTTTGGCCATTTTGAGCATAAGGTCATATCAAGAAATAGAGTACAAGGAGATGGGTTTTGGTGGGACATGATATATCTACATTAAGGTGGGCTCGTCTAAGTCTAACATATGAAGTTTGTTAGAAGGAAAAGTCTAGTGTTGTGCTCCAATTATTCAAGTCACGGTAAGGGACGCCAATAGATCAAAAATAGAAAGTGGGAGTTCACGAGGTGATAATTAAGGCACAAAATAAAGAAGATCAAGTTAAAGCATGAAATAAAATTAATTAAAGCATCCAGTAAAAATAATTTAGGAACACAATTCCGGAGAGAAGATAGTCTCCTAGATGGATACAGTTAAGGAACCATTAACTCATTATTCAAATTGCAAATGGGTTAGACGGTCGTAATTAAAGATCTAGAATTGAAGGAAGGTCGAGTAAGCCGAGGTGGAAATACAGTTATATAGTTGGGTAGAGGACTAACAACACTTGTGTTTATACTACTATCATGATCATGGGTGACATGGCAATTAGTGTGGAATACTCAGTAGGATTATCATGGGGCCTATCATTAAAATTTAACTCAAGTTTTCTCCAAAAGTCTCTAAATAAATTTTCAAAAATAAACCACCAAAATTTGTATTCACTCCAAGCCGTTCAAATTCATCATAAAAATTTTAAATCACTTTCATAAATCCCAAAGCAAAATTTTATCACGTTACTACTAACCTTTTCCAAAACTAACGTTTAACTTCAACTATTCAACTCAAGAGTTCATAATTTACGAATCCATAAAAATTTCACAATCAATCAAAAATTTAACACTCTAAAATTTTCAAATAACTCATAATAAAATTATTAGCATATTAAAAGCAATCTCAAAAATTAAGCTCAATGCTCTCATCAATTTTAACTTCTATTCATGCTAAGTTATTCCAACAAAATCACAACTTTTAAATGGTAACTTCCTTTAATCAATCAAAATAACTTTCCATCACATCCTTCGAAATTCTCCCAAAAAATTTAATATTACCAATCCCACATTAAACTAAATTTTCAGATAATCTTATCAGTCAAAATCTTTTTTTTACCAAAAATCTAAATAGATTTGTAAATCCTCAATCATAGGACACAATTTAAAATAAAAATTTCTCAAAAATTGTTTTCATAACTTTCAAATATTTTAAACCAAAATTCACCGTTATTACTTCCACTTAAAATTCAAAATTTACTAAACACAAAAATCGCAAGTTGTACCACTCAAATTTAAATAATTTTTATGGCCATTTTTTTTAAAAGCTAAGATCATTTTCAAACCAAATTTGTAACTGTTGAAAGGTGTATAACTATAATACAATGAATCATAAACATCAAAACTCGAAAATCAAATAAATTTTATATTTGTTCAAAGATGTATATCTATCACCCAAAACTTATAAATATCACAACTCGAAAAGCAAATCAATTTTATACTTGTGCAAGGATGTATAACTATAGCCAAATAAATCATAAATATCAAATCTTAAAAAGCCAATCAATTTCTTAAACCAAGTATGAAATTCTATAAATCCTCTGGTGTTTACTACTTAGAAATCTCAAGATAAAAACCTTCCTTGGTAGTATCCTACTTTACAAATTACTAGTCATTAATTCACACAAAAAAAAACCCCTTTTTAACTCAATTAGTCTTGAATGTATTCCAATTGTCAATATAACCATTCTAGCCATGTGTTTGACCTATGAGCATATACTAGTGTAGTCATCTTCCTAGTTGATACTAAGCACGAAAATATGAATCGACGGTAGAAAGGAATCAAGCAAGATGCAGTTCAAGGAAGTCGAACGAGAGTTCGAAATTTGAAGCCAAGGAAAGAGGTCAAGCTGTATGGATGAGATTCCTAGATTCTAATCCTATGTTGCAGGCTCACGTCGGTACAATTACGTAACCGAAATGACAAACTTGACCTGCATGGGCCACCACAAAAACATGTAATACCCTAGTCCCAAAATACTTAGGACTAGGTACGTATCCATGCCAGCTGTATACATACGAAGTACACTCTAATATATAGAACCCTTGTATATATACATAAGCTGTAAAATACAGTAGAACCATAATAACTAAATCTCATCCACTAAATAAATAAATGATATAAAAGCAACTTTGAATTTGTCATGTATACAATCGTTGGGCGGAGACAAAGTCCACTACCAACTATCTCAAATAAAATGTACAAGAAGTGATCGAATAAATAACGAGACGAACCAAGCGCAATCGTCTTTGAAAGAATGGAGAAGATCACTGCCTTGGCTAGAACACCTGCAAAATTCACAGAACCACACACCTGGAGAGATAACCAGGTCCTCAGAGGGACGTAACAAGATACAAGATGAACATGCCATATGAACTGAATATAAATGCACCATAAAATAAAGATAAAGTAAAAGCGTCCAAACCATAACACGGCTCAATATCCCATCATCGAAATAGTAGGCTACCCCTACAACCAAACAAGGACAAGGGGTAACTTACTAATCCACGATGCGACATTTTCCATGCCATGATTTGGAACATAAAATTTGCTAAGGTCTCCTAACCTTTCTAGTAGGCAATTTAGAAGACATCTCGATGTATGGGCAGGTGAAGGCTGACTCCCCCAGGATAATGTAACAACTCTCAACACGCACACGTCAATACCAATACTATCAGCCGGCATAACTCGAGGCTAGCGGCCCACGTGACCCATCAGTCCACATAGCTCGAGGCTAGTGACCCTCGCGACTCGACTACCGTAGTACGCAGTTACTACAGCTTTTGGATGTGGGTAGCCCATACATTTAACTGTCTTCTCCCTCCCAAGGTTACTAACATAAGGTAGTTCGCTAAGACTAGGTCCATATACATAAAAAGCAAGAAGGAATAATAACTGAAAGCAAAATAAAGTGAATTAAAAATAACAAGTAATGGATCCAACTATAAACAGATAATAAATAAGAATTAATTAATTAAATAAAGGTGCATCTAATTATGAACAGTTGATAAGGCAAGGTATCTTGCCTGTGGGTGGCACGAGAAGCAGCAAAATCCAACAATCAGAATCGTCAACATGAAAGTCAAAATCCATAAGAAGCTTCGGATGCTGAAACAAATATCACGAACGAGTTTGGAATAAAAGATATGCCTAGGAAACGCCTGTCCAAAAGTCAAATTCTGGAACAGGGGCAAAATCGTAATTTCGGATCAAAACGATGTCCGCCGTTGGACCCGCTTTGCACCGAAATGCGTGCCAGAACCTACGGTCTCTAAAGTCGTCAAATTACATATCTACAGATTTGATTTGACGAGACGAACCCAACGGTATGTCCAATTTTGGATTCCGGTAGGCTGTGCACAAAATCGCCCGTTGAGTGGGATTGTGGGCCCGCCAAAATAGCGTCCCGATCAACGGTCTCAGAATCGGACCAAACTTGACTCACAGGACCAGAAAAATATTTTGAGTCCAATGGCGCAAGTTTCGTCACGATTTGATAAGTGTGCACAAAATAATTGGGAAAATCCGAAAAGCCCGATACGCAAAAATCGACGGATACAGACCAATTTCGTTGCGCATACGCAACCAATTTGAATCCCGTCAATTCTCGCACGTCCACAAATTTGATACGGACCTTTCGGTATTTTCGGTTCATGACGGGGTCGCCCGATTTGTCGGGGCATACCTCGTACGGGATTTTTAATGTTTTTGAAAACTAATTTTTTATGATTTTTAATCTAGTTAAAACTAAAATTTATTGCAGAATAAATAAATCTATTTGAAGTGATGATAGAGGGTCATGGGGACCATCTACACAAATTTATGGATCTACAATCGGATTAGAATTGAAGGAGAAATTTAATGGAGAAGTCGGATACCTTAAAGTGGGAATCCGTTGTTATTGTTTGTCGATGGTTCCTTTCTCTTCTTCGCGAGCGCGGCTACGCCATGGTGCGTCCGAGCTTCGCCATGGTGTAGGAAGGAGGAAGGAGGAGAGAGGATTTAGATGAGAAGAAATTAGGGTTTGAAAGGAGATGGAAAGGGGGGTTTCGGCTTGAATAACTTCTAAGTTGTTTAAGGGTGGGCCCTTACTTGTGTTGTAGCTGATGCTGCTAAAGGGGCTCGGCCAAGAATCATGGGATGGGCGCACAATGCACTTGTGTTGCTCCTTTGCTTTGGTTGTGTGGTCGGCTCCCACATGGTGGGACCGACCACATATATATATATATATATATATATATATATATATATATATATATATATATATATATATATATATATATATCTAAAATATATATATATATATATATATATATATATATATATATATATATATATATATTTTAGATATATATATATATATATATATATATATATATATATATATATATATATATATATATATATATATATATATATATATCTATTATGTGTATATCTAATTGTACCATAAAATCTCCACAAATTTAAATAACAATTTAATATTATCAATTCAAATAATTAATGTATTTAAACACATGTATATATATTTAAATTCAATTTATAACAAATCAATCTCAATATTAATAATAATATCTAAAATATGTTTATTTAATTACCACCAAATAATTTTAATAGTAATGAAATAATAAAAAATAGTAATATGGTGATTTTGGGTGACTCATACTACGCACCCTAATCCGAATCCAGAAAATTGCACAAATGTTGTAAAATATTATTTTATTAATAAAATATAAATTTTGTACCAAAAGTAAATAAATATTTCACAAGTTCTAAAAATAATTTAAAAATATTTGTACATACACAAAATATTTCTATATGGCCACCTTAGTCACCCCACATGCTCACATAGGCTTAAAATTTTGTTCGTGCCCTATTCGGACTGAATTGGCCAAACCGGGTCATCAAAAAAATAAATAAATAAAACCATAAATTCTATAAATTCATTTTTTTAAAAGTCTAATAAAATAATAAAAATAATTAAAAAAATGGGGGTTTTACATATGCTTTGCATAGCTTCGATTTATAGATCTTCGAACCCGCTCAATGCTTTATCTTTCGGGCCAACGTAATACTTGCATCGATTCTACTCGATGTAGTCTTCGGATCAACGGACTTCTTCGAGTCAACAACTCATCGTAGTGCACCAAACTTAGCGGGACATTACATAATATATCAATCAAAACAAGGTTCGTCCTATAACCAAAACCAACACTTAATCCAAGTGTTTCTATTGATCGTTTAACGATCTCGTCTCACTCTCGTATTTCTGTTTCAAACATTTGTGTATGCTTTCATTAACATACCATAGTCTTTTCCTGTAGCTCAATTTGAATTCAACATACAACTTAGTTTGGATTATATACATATTTTTGGCGTCCTACCAATATATGCATTTCAGCCAAGTCAAGTGGTAAAGAATTGGAACAAAGCTAACAGGTAAACTTTTAATCCTTGAATACTTGCAATCTCGTACTCTCGATCGGACTTAATGTTTAGCGACCGTTCTTACGATTCTATTGTATATGCATCGATACATACATGATCATCCAATAAAAGTCACAACAGGCGACGCGATTTAAAAATCGCATTTCTCATTTTGTAGGTTTTACCCTGACCATCAATTCTATGCGTTGCGTCAATCCATTGCGCATCCGGTCGCAACAAGCCTTCATAATGCGTTGCATTCGAAGTTGTTGTCCAATTATTTCTGAAACCTCACTTTGTAACTCATCTCGTTATAATTTCAACATCTGGGACTATGCCCGCCATGTGACTTACCTAGACACAATACTTAAATTCTTCTGATGCAACTTTTAAATTGATGTTGCACAAAGGCCACAATCTATCCGACACAAAAAGTTCAATTCGAGTTGATGATGCTCAAAGGCAATAATCGCTTTGACACAAAGGTCTCTACGATGCGTCTTATGTTCAATCCCTATCGAGTAGAAAATTCTTAGCCAAATCCTCAACTTGTCTGTCTCGCAACATCGAATATAAGTTCGACTCACGCAAAGCTCAATTGCAAGGTGAATCCAAATCCAACGACACAACTCGAAAGTCATTCTCTTACCGCTCACTCTCGTACATAGTACTATTCTCGAAATCGCCTACCCATATCACCAAGTTTTTGTTCGTGAAATTTTTATTTCGATCTGACCAACATAATCATTCAAGCATTTATCCGACCAATCCTCAAAATTTGACTATATCATTCTCAACCGAAGTTGTTCCATTAATTCCTGAAATAATTATTCGATCGCCTAGACTTATCATCAATATGCACTACATTATATTTGTTTTCGACGTAATTCCATATACGATATTATATGGGTCATCTTGTGGATCTGCAACATTTACTTAAATTTGGCAATCAAGTCTTCTAGAGTTAGCTGCCCCGAAGCTACGCTCGATAATTATGGATCACTAACGAAGGACAGTTACTATGAAACATGCTATATTATTTTGGAGCCAAATCACGTTCCAACAATTTCTATGGGACTCTACCCAAATCCAAACATAACAATTTCTACCGACGCAACTGAGGCACAACTATCCTTCGAATAATTTATACACTGCTGTCGATAATTCTATAATTCTTGAAATATATACTCGTATTGAGTTCGAGTCTATCTACCCATGGTCAACACCCGAGATGCTATATGCATCGAAACAATCATCGATGACTTTATAGTCTCTCCTGATCAATCACAAAGTTTACCAGTTCGACATTTTGTATTGCTATTTATAAAAATCATCGATATTGTAGGCATGCTCTATTTTGTATTCTCACATCGTGCTTACGTTTTCTTGCGTATCAATTTTGATAACGCGAGGGTCAACTTTGAATCTTTATCAATGTCAACTTAACTCGCATCACATATGTCCAAGTTGACAACAGATTTTTTTATACGCATCATATCATTTATCGATTCACCGCATCCTGATATACTTCATTCGCGTAACCAAGTTATCGATTATCCAACATCGAACCCTTGAGTTATACGATCATACCCTCTAAGTTTCATGCGGCTCAGTCGTCATACTTAATTGAGTTTTGTTCCAACATAACCAACTATTTTCTTAGGCACGATTATCCTCATCAACCAACATTTCATCGAGCTCACAATTTCGTACGATCCAATTACAATTTGTATCGACCAGCATTTTTATCGAGTTCGCAAGTCGTGCGACCCGATTATAACTTCAAGTTTCCTATCCCGTCGAATCAATTATTGCCTCTGAGCATAATAGTTTCGCTAGTCTAAGTCATTCGACCAATGTATAAATTTTGTTTTCCTGTTCAACTTATAATCCGTTGACACGAGCCTGAGCATGATCGTTTTAGCCAAACTTATCAAAAAACATTTGCATCAAAATATTATCGTACAAGTTTCCAATTGAGTCTCGTTACTATCTCATCTATTGCGGACAAATCTTTTGTAATTCACACAAGGTGTCGATGCAATCTATCGCACCAGTAGTATGGCATATTCCACTCAGAAATTGAGTCATTCATCATATAAGTGTTATAGCATATACCACTCAAAATCAAGTCATTCCCTCGCACCATACCTGGCATGAATCAACAATCTATTCTGACTCACTTCATCCTGCAGTGATCATGCTGATCACAAACATAACTTTCGATAAAACTAAAATCCGACACAGCTTGGCCAATGTGTACATTCTCCTGACTCAAGTTCAGTGCACAACCGAACCGATTCTTTTCTATCGATTACGATTTTTAGTTCCACACAATGCATCTCGTGCTACATTTCATTTTCGACATTTAAAGCCAATACTCAAATCTGTTCAACACATTCAATATCAACATTCATGTTCATTTACACCGTACAATTCATAATTCAACTCGTTACAATTTATGCAATAAAACATCCCACTATTTTGTTATATCGATGCGAGCAACATTTCTCATATCGACTTGTTGCATTGAAACAACAAACATCTCAAATCATATTTCACGAATTGTTGCACTTGCAGCAACAAATATTTTAATTCATATCTCACAACTGGTTGCACTTGCAACAACAACATTTTCACATCTCACGACTGGTTGCACTTACAGCAACAAATTTTTACAGCTCGTCGCACTTGACGCAACCAACATTTCACCAATTACTCGACAACGTTATTTAAATTTCAAAACAAAACATTTACGACAAATTTATACGACTTTGAATTAGACTTATTGTATGGAACATCCAGAACGACATCGACTAGAGTCAAGAGTCATTTGAGGCAACTTTTGGAATTGAAACGAAGCAAGCGTTTTGAGTAAATTGAACCTAGAGATGTGATACCACTTTATCGCACCCCGACCCAGGAAATCGATCGTCCTTGCATCGATTTAACCCGAATCGATTATCCTCGCTAGGACGTGATGTCATATGAGTCTAGAGTCGCACTCATACAAGGCAAGATAACAAGTTCTTAAAATGGCTATCTCAGTTTGATATTCACAGCAAAAGAGACCGAGTCATATTGGAGTTACACAGACTATACGAAACAATTCTCTTTTATTCAATAAGTAGCAGAATTACAAACACTTTCAATAGCCCAAATGAATCTACCAGATTGGCTTACAACACTTAAGTTCTCTCTTGCCCACAAAGGATTTCATCATTCCACACATTATGTCTTCTATACCTCGGCCGTGTCATCCTGTTGCAAGTCCGAGCGTCAATGCGGTCGCACATCTCAAAATGCTATGACATTTCATATCTCAACACGTTCAAGCGAAGCTCCACCGCGAGTAATCCATTCCCTACATCTACAAGCAATCTGGTGGGGGATCAATACTAATCCTCTCACGTACTGATAAAAGATCCACTTTACTAAACCAACATTAAGTAAACTTTTGAATCATGCAACTTGTGGTCTTTCTATCTTTGCCTTAGGGTCGATTTCATAGCACATTCGAAGCAGTAAAGTATGTATGTCATGGCAAGCATGGTATCTTTGAATTACGTAAGTGAGAAGGCAACATATGTCAATCTTGTGTTGTCTCGTGGTGATATCTTACCTAAAGTTACGTATAGGCAACTCTAGAGGGGGGTGAATAGAGTTTATGCCAAAAATAACCAATTAAAAATTAACTCTATGCCATTCCAGAAGCCATTACCAATAGAATAAATAATCAGAGTAGTAATACGAAAATTAAGAGAGATCTGAAGAGCATACACAAACACAGCAATATAATATAGTTTTCCTCGTGGAGGACTAGTCCAGGCATGAGAACTCTCACACAGGATTAAAATCTACTATTTGTGAAATAGGGTACACACACGTACCTTTACTCAAAAGAGCAGGCCAACTTCGTACAACTTCACAGAGGCAAAACTTGGAATTGTTCAAGTGACTTTTTTACAACTCTTGCACAGAAACTTCTAGTTGAATAGCATTGAGCACCTTGGGGCTTAGGAAGTTTTGTGGCTAGTAGATTGGAAGAGTAAGGCTTAGAATGAATAAGGCTTAGAAGATTGAGAGTGAGAGATGACTTAAAATGAGAGAATTCAAGCCCTATTTATACTAGTCAGGGGAGGCGGAATTCGGCCAAAATTCTGTCCCAAACATTCAAAAATTTGAACGTTGGACAGCTAGTAGCATGATGTTCCTAAAAATTAAATTTCTGAAAATTAGGGGGCAGAGTTCGGCCCGAATTCTGTCTACCTTGGGCCAGAAAGTTTATACGGGCTAGATTGGTTTGGTTTGGTTCAGAGATTATTTTATTTTGTACGGTGGAGTTTGGAGAAGTAAGTCTAGGGGTTGAGATGACTCAGTGCGACTCAACGTACATGTTTCTAGACTCAATAAATTGAAACATTTTAGACTGAGTACAAGTACATTTGCAATGTAACAACTTTGTCGATGACGTCTGTCTTGAATTTGGTACGTTCTATCTTGAACTTGATGTGTCGTATTGGATCATATCAGATATCATTTTGTTAATTCTCTAAATTAGGCTGACTGTGATCCAGTTTGGGTCAACAATCTCCTCCATTTTGAAAATTGACAAAATGATATTAGTATGTTGCGACATTCATACCTGGACACATGTTGAAGGGAGTAAAATAATTTGCACGTATGAAGTTGCTCCCCCGCAAATAGATATTTCCATTTTTGTCCTGATACAAAGTTCTTATCCAAGTACAACACAATTCATAATATCACATCCAATATCACATCATATATAAGATCACATCAAATATTTGTTATTCTCCCCCTTTGTCACTTAGCAAAAAATAGCATAGCTCCCCTGTAAAGAGATAAAAGATAGACAAAATGAAGAGAGCAATCACACAACATTGATCATAACCAAATTTTAATAGAGACAACTAGCAGTTTTGATAATACAAAAGAAAGAAACTCGCAGTCATACATATGGAGTGAAATAAAAGCATAGTAGAAATACTACTAATGTCATGAAATGGCAAACTACAAAGCATAACTAAAAAGCATCAGAAACAACAGTAAGTAGGAGACCACAGCCATTATGGAGCATGAGAACGGGGTGGATCGGCCGAATCGGATGGCTCACTGGCAGAGCGACGAGAATCAACAAACGCAGCATCAGGATCCAGATACTGCATGGCCCAATGGTCGTCAATCCGGTAGCCTTCGCGAGAAGGGTCCCGACCCGAAGGTAATGGCACAGTGGGATGCTGAGCCATGTTGTACTGGATGTCATGCAAGGTATTGCTGATGGCACTCATTTGAAGAGTAGTCCGACAGTCCAGCTGAGTATAGCGATCATCTTCCAAATGGAAGTGGTCGCGCAACACGTCTCTGATGGAGTCGAGGGTGGCAGGTGGCTCAGGCTGACGGGCATCAGAGTCAGAAGACTCATCCTCAACGAGAGCAGGAAGGACAGGTGCAGGAGCAGTCCTTCGAGCCTTAGAGAGATAGACATGAGCTGCTAGAAACTAACACTCGTCTAAAGGAATATGGAAGGCAACAAAGATCATAGGAAGATACATAGCATAGACAAGTGATTTGGCTTCTTCCTTGCACGAAGCATCCAATCCATCATTGTGCGTAGAAAATTGAAAGAGATGGTGAAGTATAGATAATATAGCGCCGAAATCTCATGGTAAGTGACTTCATCAGTAGATCTAGCTTTGGGCAGGATGGAAGAGAAAATAATGTGATGAAGTTTATAGAAGTGGTTGTTGAGATACTTGGCACAAAGTTTACGAGGGCGAGTATTGGGTGCATACATCATATCCTTAAAGCCTTCTAGTGTTATATTGCCAACAAATTAGAATTCACGAGCATCGACAATGTGCTCCTAAGAATTAGGGTCATGGAGTTCTAAATATTCAGCCAAGTCAAAGTCGTCAAACATAATGTTGATGCCGACGACCCGAGAATAGATTTTACGGTCGAGGTCATATTGCAATAGAATATTTGAATTGCACTGAGATAAATAAGTGAAGATGTAGATACAAGTTCATCAAGACATAGATCCTTAAAGTTAGGATCAAATTCAGAAAATATGGTAAAATTTATGGGATGTCCTGGCACAACACTACATGTGCAAAAATCGGAATACCACTCGTTAGAGGCTTCTAACAAAACAAAAATGTGCTCATTGTAAGTGTTGGCATTAAAAGGAGGAGGTGGGTTGAACAATGGGTGAATGGAATTAGGAGGAGGAGAAGGAGGATTGGATGATGAAGCTCCTTCAATCCTAATCCTCTTTCCTTTATTGAAAAGTCTATGAGCCATTGATAAAATCTAATAAAATAGAGATGGAGGACAATAAGAGATATACCTCAAAAAAATTTAATGCGGATGGAAGAGAATCACCCAAAAGCTTTAATTCTTGAGTTTAAAGAGTGGAGAGCACCAAAATCGAGATTTTTATGGTTAGGGTTTTGGAGAAATAAGGTTGGAGAGAGGTGGAAGATGATGCCAATGAAGAGACAGAATACAAATTTATGGTTTTATAAAGTAGGACCGGCTGCACTAGCAAAACGTGGGCCTTTGATCAAACAGATTGGACGGCCAGGAATGGCTGCATGTTCTGGAACTCACCACACATAGTTCAGCCCGAGTTCTGCCAAAGGCAGAGTTCGGCCCGAGCTCGGTGAAGGTGTGTCCAGAGCTCCAAAAAGTAAAAAACAATGGTGACATGATAGAGAAAAGATGGTCTTGAATTATCAATAATGGATTTTATAAGCCATAAAATAAATGGAACATGCGACAAACTTTATGAATCATTAATCGGTACATGTAAATTGCCTCATGTTAGCTATAGGGGCCGGATCCCAGCTAGCGGTAGTCCGTAGACACTAGGCACAATGTCGTTTAGGCTTTAACGCCTTGTCATAAGGGACCTTTCGGCTTGTACCCAAAATAATACAACATGTATGATTTTGATTTAATAATTATTTGTAAAGGTTAGTCTTAATGTATGCCATGTTCATCCAAGATTCCTAATTCTCGACGAAGAAAGTTGAAACGCTCTTCGGCAAGTGGTTTAGAGAAAAAGTCTGCTAGCTGATGATCAGTGTCAATAAACTCTAGATTAATAGTGCCTTGCAATTGATGATCTCTAAGAAAATAGTGTCGTATCTCTATGTGCTTAGTGCGTAAGTGACATACTGGGTCCTTGGTCAGGTTAATTGCACTAATGTTATCACAGAATATAGAAATGTTCTTAAAAGATAAATTATAGTCTTCAAGGATTTGCTTCATACACAAAATCTGAGCACAACAACGTCCTACAGCTATATATTCAGCTTTGTTGTAGATAGTGCTACAGAGTTTTGCTTCTTGCTAAACCAAGAGACTAAAGCTTTGCCTAATAGATGACACGTGCCGCTGGTACTTTTACGGTCGACTTTGTATCCAGCAAAATTGGCATCGGAATAATCGATCAAGTCAAAGGATGTGGTTTTGGGATACCACAAGCCCACCATAACAGTGCCTTTAAGGTATCAAAAGATATGCTTAACTGCAGTCATGTGTGATTCCTTAGGGTTGGCTTGATAACAAGCACATAGGCAAACACTAAATATGATATCGGGACGACTAGCAGTTAAATAGAGAAGACTACCAATCATACCTCGATACTTACGTTGATCGACTGGTTTGCCGCTTTCATCAGGTTCTAATTTATTTGTAGTATCCATCGAAGTACTGATTAGTTTGATGTTGTCAAGATCAAATTTCTTCAGCATGTCCTTTGTATACTTTGTTTGGCTGATGAAGACTCCTTGTGAGTTTTGTTTGACTTGCAATCCAAGAAAGTAGTTAAGTTCCTCCATCACGCTCATCTCAAACTCATTCTGCATACACTTGGCAAATTCTTGGCATAAAACCTCATTAGTAGACCCAAAGATGATGTCATCTATATAAATTTGCACTAAGAAAATGGTGTCATCAATTGATTTTATAAAGAGTGACATGTCAATCTTCCCTTTTGAAAAGCCCTTTCCAAGTAAAAAAGTGCTTAGGCGTTCATACCAAGCTCGAGGGGCTTGTTTGAGGCTCTAAAGAGCTTTCTTAAGCTTGAAAACATGATCAAAAAACTTATAGTTTTCAAAACCAGATGGTTGCTTTACGAAAACTTCTTCTTTAAAGAAACCATTTAGAAAAGCACTTTTAACATCCATTTAAAAGAGTTTAAAATTTTGAAAATTTGCAAAGGCTAAAGCATGCAGATTGATTCAAGTCGTACAACAGGAGCATACGTTTCATCATAATCGTTACCTTCCTCTTGGTTGTATCCTTGAGCTACTAGACGTGCTTTGTTACGTGTGACTGAACCGTCCTCATTAACTTTGTTACGAAAGACCCATTTAGTACCAATGATCGAATGATCAGCAGGTTTAGAAACAAGTTCCCAAACCAAATTTCTTTCGAATTGGTTGAGTTCTTCTTGAATTGTAGATATCCAAAATTTATCAAAAAAAGCTTCTAAAACGTTTCTGTGTTCTATTTGAGAAATAAATGCAGTGCTAGCTATAGAGTCTCTAACAAATAAATGAGTTCTTAATCCTTTTGATACCTCATATATTACCAAGTTTTCTGGATGTGATGGTGTAAAACGAAACTTCTTTGGTAATCCTTTCAGAGAACTAGTTCCATATGTTGTATCCACAGGTGTAGAAGTTGATAATTTGATGTGTATGTCATCGTCGTCATCGGGAATAGCAGCTGTACTATTATTCTCATCAAAGGTTACACTAGCAGATTCTTCAACAATCATAGAGTTCTTGTTGAACACTCTGTATCCTTTACTCTTGGCAGCATAACCAAGAAAAATACCTTCGTCAGCTTTGGCATCAAACTTGCCTAAGTTATCTTTGGTATTCAGGATAAAGCAGCGACAATCGAACACTCAAAAATAAAAATAGTTGGTGTTCTACCAAACCAAAGTTCATAGGGATTTTTCTTCAAAATAGGTCGAATCAAAACCCTATTCAGGACATGGCATGTTGTACTTACAGCTTCTGCCCAAAAATATTTCGAAAGTGAAAATTAATTCAACATGACTCTAGCCATATCGTCAAGAGCCCTATTCTTCCGCTCCATTACACCATTTTGTTGGGGAGTTCTATGATACGAAAATTCATGATTAAAACCATTTGAATCACAAAACTTTTTAAAATCGGAGTTTTCGAATTCGCCGCTATGATCACTTCGGATTCGAGTAATCATGAAGCCTTTCTCGTTTGAACCTTTTTAGCAAAACTTCAAAAACAAAAATAGTATCACTTTTGTTTGAAAGAAAGAAAACCCAAGTAAATCGAGAAAAGTCATCAATAATCGCAAGGGCGTAGAGTTTTCCACCAAGATTGGCTACTCTACTAGGACCGAACAAATCCATATGAAGAAGTTGCAAGGGTCAAGTAGTACTTATAGAGTTGATGGATTTAAACGAGGATTTAGTCGCCTTATTTTCCTCACATTCGGCACATACCGTATCCTTTTTGAATGTGATATCCGGTAGTCCTCTTACTAGCTTCTTGGTTGTCAGTCTTGATATGGTATCCATGTTTGCATGTCCAAGAAGCATGTGCCATTGTAATCTTTTGTCCTTGTGAGCGTAGAGGCATCTTCCTGTATTGTTAGTATCTTTCAAAAGATAAAATATAAAGATGTTATCTTCCCTTATCCATTCAAAAATGATGTCTCCAATTGATCTATCATATATAGAGCATTTAGTTTTTCCAAAGTTAGTATCATATCCATGGTCAGCAAGATGACTGATGATGAGCAAGTTATGCTTTAACTCTGTTACTAAACAAACATCTTTAATGACAGAAGAGGGGGGATTACCAATAGTACCATTACCTATGATATAACCTTTCAGATTATTATCGAAGGATACGTATCCTTCCTTTTCCTCGATAGTGTTACAAAAAGATTTGTATTACTAGTCATGTGTCGCGAGCACCCACTTTCGAGAATCTATTTGCTTCTAGAGAATGAAGGAAGGTCCACCTACACCATGAGTAGATGTAACCTTTGGTACCCAAATTCTTGAGGGTCCTGAAAGGTTAGTCTTCGGTACCCATGCATATAGTTTTAAATTAACTAGTCTTCTAATTCTATACTATGGTGAAGTGTGTCCATATTTACCACAGTAGTGACATGTAGCATGTATATTAGTGTTAGGTGCAGGATAATAGTGATGTCTATGTGTTAGACATGCTGCATGAGAACATGTGTTCACAAAAGCTTGTTTGTGTGTGCCATGTGTATGTGTGGGTGTTTGTCGTGCTGCATGTGAATATGTGTACATAAAGGCATGTTTGTGTGCAGCATGAGTATATGTATCTTTCTTGTGACAAGTATTTTTGTGTTAAGCAATCTTTTGTCTTGTATACATGTTGTGACTGTGAGATTGGGTTTGGGGTTGAAAAACTTGTTCCCCAGTCTGATCTCTAATCTTTTAGAGGCACAGTACATACCATCATGCTTGGCAGTTAGGGCATCAATTCTTACAGCAGCAATATTATACTTCTTTTTCTCGTCTGAGAGTTCTTTATTGAGTGCTGTAATATCACGCGTTTGTTTCTCAATACGAGATTCGGCATCGAGTAAGCTTAATTTAAGCTTGGATACCTCCTCAGTGTTCTCCGTGGGTGGTGTGTCTCTAACATTATCAAGCAAGCATGAAAGTCTACGAATCTCAACTTTATGAGTCTTGATCTTATCCTTTGCATGTTTATACTTTCTAAGTAACTTTTTGTGATCTTCAAGTAAGTCACTAAAGGCATCTCCAAGTTCATCAAAAGTAAAGTCATCAAGTGGATCATTTGTTACCTTTTTGACGTTGCAATTAGGCAGACGTTTGCAGTATCTTGGGGAGTGTCTTCTTCATCTTCTGAGTCGCTGGCTTTACTTTCGTACCAGATGCTCGTATTGGCATACTTTCGAGAGGATAACCTCTTGTATGATCTTTCATATTGGCTCCCTTTCTTTACAATAGGACAGTCTTTTTTGACATGCCCTGTCTTCTTATAGCCAAAACAGATAGGCTCTTCATCGTCATCTTTGTGATGTTCCTTCTTCCTTTGGTTGAAATGTAGAAACTTTTTGAATTTGAAAACCATGAGCGCTTGATCATCACCATCGGAGTCATCATCGTCTGTTTCTTCTGGAGCAGCCTTTCGACGATGAGCTCTTGGAGCAATTTCTTTTTCCTTTGGAGCCATTTCTTCAAAGTCCTTGAGGTCGAGGTCATGCTTCATTAGTTTGCCTACCAGAGTTTTTTGAGACATGGTGGTGAGATCATTACCTTTGATGATTGTCGTGGCTTTGGGGTTCCAGTTCTTCGTCAATCCCCATAGCACCTTGCGTATCTTCTCATGGTTGGAGTAGTCCTTACCGAGGGAAGAAAACGGGTTGACGATGTCGAAGAATCTAGTGATCATTTGTTTGATCGTCTCATTGGGCTTTATCTTGAATGCTTAGTACTCCTGTGTTAGCGGACTGATTTTTGATTCCTTGACTTGTGTGGTTCCTTCGTGAGTCATTTCTAGAAGCTTCTATACTTCGTAGAAAGTGGAACACGTAGATACCCTGTTGAATTCAGTCATGTCTATAGCACAGAAGAGAGCATTGATAGCCCTAGCATCTAGACTAGCCTTTTCTTTTCTTGATCAGTATATTTGTTGTGGGGTTTCTCTATGAGATTTCCCTCAACAACAATTCTAGCAGGCTTCTTATAACCATCTATGACTATGGTCCATAAGTCAAAGTCTAGAGATTTCAGATAGAAACTTATTCATGTCTTCCAGTAGGTGTAGTTGGTTCCATCAAATAGGGGTGGCCTATTAATGGACTGTCCTTTACCATAGTTGGTAAAGATAGATTGTGTGGTTGCCATGGATCAGCTCTAGAATGTTAAACCTTTATCAAAAGAACAGAGCTCTGATACCAATTGAAGTTACGTGTAGGCAACTCTGGAGGGGGGTAAATAGAGTTTGTGTCAAAAATAACCAATTAAAAATTAACTCTATGCCAGTCCAGAAGCTACTACCAATAGAATAAATAATCAGAGAAGTAATACAAAAATTAATAGAGATCGATAGAGCATACGCAAACACAATGATATAACCTAGTTTCCCTCGTGGAGGACTAGTCCAGGCCTAAGTTCTCTCACTCAGGATTGAAATCCACTATTTGTGAAATAGGGTACACACACGTGCCTTTACTCAGAAGGGCACGCCAACTTCTTATAACTTCGAGGAGGTAAAACTTGGAATTGTCCAAGTGACTTCTTTACATCTCTTGCACAGAAACTTCTAACTGAATTGCACTGAGCATCTTGGGGCTTAGGAAGTTTTATGGCTAGTAGATTGGAAGAGTAAGGCTTAGAATGAATAAGGCTTAGAAAATTGAGAGTGTGAGATGATTTGAAATAAGAGAATTTAAGCCTTATTTATACTAGTCAGGGGAGGCAGAATTTGGGCAGAATTCTGTCCCAAACATTCAAAATTTTGAACGTTGGACAGCTAATGGCATGGTGTTCCTAAAAATTAGGTTCCTAAAAATTAGGGAGCAGAGTTCGGCCCGAGTTCTGCCAAAGGCAGAGTTCGGCCCAAATTCTGTCTACCTTGGGCCAGAAAGTTTATTTGGGTTAGATTGGTTTGGTTTGGTTCAAGGATTATTTTGTTTTATATGGTGGAGTTTGGAGAAGTAAGTCTAAGGGTTGAGATGACTCAGTACGACTCACGGTACATGTTCTTCGACTCAATAAAATAAAAAATTATAGACTTAGTACAAGTACATTTGTAATGTAATAGCTTTATCGATGACGTCTGTCTTGAACTTGATACGTTCTGTCTTGAACTTGATGTGTCGTATTCGATCATATCAGATATCATTTTGTTCATTCTCTAAATTAGGTTGACTGTGATCCAGTTTTGGTCAACATTACCAACATCGACGTACTCATCCTTGCACCAATGCAAGGTGAATACACCTACCATCTTTCCATTCCATGTTATAAGTGATCTTTGTGCACGATCTCTGTATGTCTGCACTATTCAGCCCACCGGCCCCTATCTATATGACGGTCACTGACATTCCAAGCAAGAATGGACTTTTCACTACCAAAATTTGTCGATTTAGCGACGGCCAGATCCATCGCCCGTCCGTCGGGAATCTGTATTAGCGACCGATCACTGAAGGGTCTTGGCCAAAATAATCTGCCAGCAATCAGCTCGTCGCTAATAACGGTCCGTCGCTACGTAGTCGTCAAGCGACGGAATAGCAACGACTTTTCGACTTCACAATACGAAGCATTAGCGACGACTTTTCGACGGGCTCTCGTCCATTTTGAGTATTAAATACTGAACTGTGCAGACACTAGCGACGTAATGGTCCGTCGGTAAACCGTCGTAATAGCGTATCGGAGGGTATCGTTCCGTCCCTATTCCGTCGATGGCCGTCGCTAACGAAGGACGGATTAGCGACGGCATACTGACGGATAATCCGTCAACCATGTTCTGGAAATGCTTGGCATTTCCAGAACCATGGCGACGGATGAGTCGTCGCTATTCCATCGCTAAGCCGTCGACAGAGCGACTGATTAGTGGCTGATTATCCGTCGCCATTGTTCTGGAAATGTCCAACATTTCCAGAACCTTGTCGACGGAGTTTCCGTCGCTACGCCGTCGAGAGAGCGACTGATTAGTGGTTGATTATCCGTCGCCTTGGCGACGGATTTTCTGCCGCTATTCCGTCGAATTATATACCACCAGAACCATGCCGACGGATATTCTGTCGATCACCCGTCGCTACCTGGAAACAGTTTCAAATCTCCAGTTGGCGATGAAAATTCCGTCGAAAAGTAGTCAGAAACTAGAAATATCTGTCGCTAACCGGTCACTAGTCCGTCGATAACTGAGACTTTTTTGAAAAAAAAATTGCAGCACTTTCCCTGTTCACAAAAATATACATAAACCAAACCAATATATAATGCACACCGATTATCCAACAATCACATAGACCAAATATATAATGCACACCAATTATCCAAGAATCACATAGACCAAATATGCACATACGAAATTAATGCACACCAATTATCCAAGAATCACATAGACCAAACCAAATTAATAGAAAATAGACATCAATTATCCTGAAGAGTAACCTAATATCCGTCGTTATAATCCGATCATAGCACAAATAATCCAAAATTGCCATAAATATTCCAAATTTTCTTAATTACAATATTTTAAGGAGGAGGAGGAGTTCAATTGTCTGGTAGTGGTAATCCCTGCTACGACCGACGAATATACTCCTCCACTAGGTACGGCGGCAAGCCGTCGTAGACACTGCTCGAAAGTCGGCGTAGCTGCTCTGGCAACATGAGATCCAGGAGTGCCATCACAGTCGGCGGCAGTACAATAGGGGCATCAAGGTTGAAAGAAAGATGACCCACGGAAGAAGGACCGACACCAGCAGTCGACGGACCAGTAAAAGATGGACCGACACCATCAGCAGACGGACCGGCAGCAGCAGACGAAGGCGGAAAGTACGTGGCAAATTGCTCCCGCAAGGACGACACCGCCTCGTGCAGCTGCGTAAGCTGTAACCTAACATCATCGTCTGCCGGGGCCACGGGAGGAGGCTGTGTCGGTGGAAATCTCTACGTCGCTATGTGCAACGGCCCTAGGGAGCCGACTTCGTACAGGAGCCCTTTCTTAAAGCCGCCGACGGTATCTATGAACAAGTCGTTGCGAGCAACCAAAGAAGAGGGCGTCCGAGCGGGCGTCATTTCACCGACATCCTCGGTGTCAGTTAACTGAGCCCGACTAAGGTCCTCACGATACGCAGCCTATCAAATGAATGTGTTTAAATTATAAGATTTACCTAAGTTGTAATCTAAATCCTATGTTTCACTAAGTTAAGTGTGAATCCTAAGTTTACCTAAGTTATAGTCTGAATACTTTTAATTCTAACGCAAATCTCATAAACATAAGTACTTACATCAGTCTCCTTGGCCATCTCGTCGACGAAGCTTCCGTCCTTCCGTCTTTTGTGCGTATGCTGGAACACGTCGTACATGGTGACCGATTCTGGCACCCTTTCCTCCTTCACCGCCCGTTGGGCCTGCATATAAAATTTTCGTAGAACTTAATTAACTCCGTATATTAATAATACCTAATTCGATAGTGAAATAAATTTACGGTATCTCACCAGATCTGCAAGCGTCGCTGCGTGGGGCCTTGATCCCCACGTATGAAGCCCCGCGGCCTGTCGGTTCGCCTTCGTCTTCTCCGATTTCTCCTTGTACGCAGGAGTATCCATCATACCTAAGAGGTCCTCATAATACTCCTGCCGGATCCAATTCGACCTCATATGCCCCATTTTCAGGTCATGAATCATATCCCGTATCTTCTTCGAGACAGCGCTTCTGTAGGTCCTGCGGATCGCGTCCTCGCGATTGGGGGGCCACCAGTATGTCGTCTAACATAGAAATTCAATTATTACGTAATTTAAAAAATGGTTGATTAAAGAGTAACTAATAATTAACCAGAAGATATAGATATATACCCTCAACTCGTCGAGCTAAACGTACTTCACGTTTGGGGGCACCGACGAAAAGTTGAGGTAGGGACCATGAAAGTTAGCCCTGATAATTTCTCCAAGAGCCCTGACAACATTAAACGGAAAAAACCTACAATGAAGAAACGACTGGATTATTAACTTGAATAAATGAAATAAATTTAATAAATTATCTTAAATTTACTTACGAGGTCCCCGCGGGCCATAGCTCTCGTCGGAACTCGCCTCTCGGCCTCTCTGGTGCCGTCGGAGGATCTGCGGGTCTGCGCATGTACTCTCCAGTAACCGGATGGAACCGAGTATGGGGGTACTCCGGGGCCCACTGTACAGTAACTGGGGGATCCACTAGTGGATCCGCTGCTGGTGGTTCCGATAGCAGAACGGATCTGCTAGCAGATCTGGACTCATGCCTCGATGAAGTGGTCGATCGACGGCGGGATGCGTCTGTGCCCGGGGTACTCTCTGGGTCGAGATCGCTCGATGGGGTCACATCCCGAGAATTTTGAATGCGACCACGACCACCAGCACCACTACGACCACGACCACGACCACCACCACCATCACCACCACCACTACCACCACGACCACTACCACCACCACCACGACCACGGCCAGCCATTATGACCTGTAAGTAGAACACATAAACATAATTAACAATATAAAAGTATAAATGAGTATAAAATTCTAAACTAAAATATACATACCACCAGTAGAAAGACGAGTATCACCGTAACAAAAAAGTCTAGGAGTGCCATCTGCAATAAGTAGATAATCGAATAAAAAAAACATGAATTCACGTAATTGCTTTTATGAGGTCAAACTTAATTCACGTAATTGGAAGTGTTTTTAATATACAACAATATTTAACCTAATCATCGTCTTCGTTCTCATCCTCGACCTCGTCTTCATCATCATCCTCCTCATCCTCATCCTCATCCTCATCCTCATCCTTATCTTCATCGTCGATTTCATCTGTATCCTCATCCCCATCAAATTCTTCTTCTTCTTCTTCTTCTTCTTCTTCTTCTTTGTCTTCTTCTTCTTCTTCTTCTTCTTCTTCTTCTTCTGCCTCAATATTTGGAATAAGATGCCTCTTTCTCCCCTGGTTGACAGCTAAGTCTTGTGTATCAACCTCTTCCTCCCCTCTATTTTCCTCAACAATATCTTTAATATCCATTGTATCTGAGTGTTGTCCCAAGTATTGGGACTTTTCGATCTGGTCTTCTTGGTATGCTGGGTCTCCAACGTTGAATGTATTTCTAGATTTAATCTTGCATACTGCCCACCAGTCAAATAGATCTCTACGACGCCTTGGGTAGCTTGTATAGTAGACTTGAACAGCCTGATTTGCTATCGCAAATGTATCGGACCCTCAATACCTCATGCGATGATTTATATCGACAAATCCAAATTGTTTATCTATTCTCCAACCGATATTTGGTGTCGTATCGAACCACTCATATTTGAACATCACAATATACATATCATATGGGCCAGTATATTGTAAATCTACAATATCCCGAGCACTCCATAATAGTCAAAGTCCGGCTCGTCGTCATAGATGGTGCCTCTTATACAAATACCGAAATCCTTGGTACTGATGCCGTTATTGATAAATTCAACATTTATAGCATTCTGAGTTGACTTAAACCTGAAGCCATTAACGACATAGCCTGGCCAAGTCTTTATTTGCTTCTTCGGTCCTAATGCCAGATAATGAACACTCTCATGAGTGAGTGTTGTTTCAGGCAATAAAACCTGTAAACAAATATTTATAATTTAAATGTTTTAGATTATATATTTATTATCTCAATTATAATCACAGTTACTTACGTATTTGCGAAACTATGACGGAAATGTACAATCAACCTCTCTTTGAAGTCCCTCATCGTTAATATCGGGTGTCCTCATTTTGACTTCATCTCTAAATATACTATTAGAGAAAATAAGAATATATAAGTGTCGTCACTTATTTCATCAAATTCGAGAATATAATGAGTGCAAGTGTACTGACTTACTTCTCCAAATCTCTTACTTCTTGTATGTCACAGATTAACAAGACATATCGGTGAGCGGCATCATACTCGTCGTCTGTCAACCACTGTCTTTTACTAGCCCCAACAGGCTTGCCCCTTACATTGAATATTCCTCCATCCTCAACGTCCTCGTCATTCCTTTGAGGTATATTTTGATTTGTCTTAACATGAGTATCGAAATAAATGGAGCAGAAGTTTGACACCTCTTCGATAAGATATGCTTCGCATATCGAAGCCTCTATATGAGCCATGTTGCCAACTTTCTTCTTTAGATGGTGTAGGTATCTAGAGAGACAAATTATCTTGAGAATTAAGAAAGAATTTTAAAACCCACTAAAATTCAACTTAAATTATATCGATTTTTATGTACCTTTCAAATGGGTACATCCATCGATAATGAACAGATGCGCCGACATGGGCTTCGTATGCTAGATGAATCTGTAGATGCTCCATGCTGTCGAAGAAGCCAGAAGGAAATATTTTCTCCAACTTGTAAATTATTAAGATAATCTTCTCCTCAAGTTCAACCATGTGTTGTACAGTCAACTTAGTTGAACAAATATCCCTAAAGAATATTGATAGTTCAGCCAACGGAACCCATACAGCAGAAGGCAACAACTCTTTCAAAGCAATGGGCAGTAATCTTTCCATAAACACGTGGCAATCATGACTCTTCATTCCCGTTAGCTTGCGTTCATTGAGATTAACGCATCTAGACAAATTCGACACATAGCCGTCGGAAAATCTTAAAGTAGATACCAACTTGCAGATTATTAATCTATCTTCCTTGCTCAATGTGTATTGCGCTATCAGCTTACTTAATTGTCCAGCAGCTCCCCTTTGTATCAAGTTCAGATAAGGACGCTTCCATATCTCAACAATGTCTTGTCTTGCTTTTGGATTGTCCTTCGGCTTTCCTTTAATATCCATGACGGTATTGAAGACATTATCGAACACATTCTTTTTGATATGCATAACATCAAGATTATGCCTTATAAGATTATCTTACCAATAAGGCAAGTCCCAGAAGATACTCTGTTTGGTCCAATTATGGGTTTGTCCGAACCCATCGATATGATTGTTCGATGGATCTTCCATTACAGTGCGCAAGTCCTTTACATCTTCCAAAATATCGTATCCCGACAATCTGGCAGGCGGATGAGAAAATTTTTATTTTCCAGCTCTAAACGTGTCCTTGTTCTTTCTCCAAGGATGACTCGCGGGCAGAAATTGACGATGACAATCAAAGAAAGAAGTTTTTTCTCCATGCTTAAGGCGGAACGTCTTACTATTTTGCATGCATATCGGACAAGATAGGGTGCCGTGAGTACTCCATCCCGATAGCATACCGTATGCGGGAAAATCATTGATTGTCCACATCAGTGAAGCTCTCATCTGAAAGTTCTATTTCCTGGAAATATCATAGGTCGTGACGCCGATCTCCCACAGCTGTTTCAGCTCATCGACCAACGGCTGTAAATATATATCGATATTCTTCGGATTTTTGGGACCCGGTATGATAGCTGTCAAGAACATATAAGGAGTCTTCATACACATCTATGGTGGCAGATTGTAAGGGGTCAGAATGACCGGCCAGCAGGAGTATTGAGATCCCGACTGCCTGAAAGGGGCGAAGCCATCAGAACATAGCCCTATGCGTACATTTCTAGGCTCTGCCGCAAAATCTGGATGGCGAAAATCGAAATATTTCCACGCCTCTCCATCCGAAGGATGTGACAATTCTCCATCGTCCTTTGTGCGTTCTTCGTTGTGCCACGTCATGTGTTCTGCTGTATTCTGAGACATATACATCCTCTGCAAGCGCTTCGTGATCGACAAGTAATGCATATACTTGTAAGGATGTCATTTTCTAGTTGACTTTCCTTTTCCCCTGATTGGCTTGTAACGATCCGCATTATAGAAGCTGCAACTTTCTATATTCTCGTTCTCCTTGTAGTACAATATGCATCCGTTGCGACAACAATCTATCTTGTCGTACCCCAGTCCCAGTTGTCGCACCATCATCTTCGACTTGTAGAAGTTTTTTGGAAGCTCTTTTGATTCCTTCGATAACACCTCCTTCATTAGTTGTGTTATCCGATCGTAGCAAGTTTGTGGCAAATTAAAATCGGACTTTATGTTAAACAACCGCATTGTTACTGACAGTACGGAATGTGGCTCACAACCAGGATATAAAGAAGTTTCAGCATCCTGAAACATATCATAGAACTCCTTCGCCTCGGGATTAGGATCACTGCCGCGTCGTACACCATATCTCGTGCAAGGTTCTGCACGTCTCCATAATCAACAGAGCATTCACCTATCTTTCTGCATATAGTTCACCTTGTAATGACCACAGGCCGTAATCACGTACGAAAACCTTACGGGTCAAATGATCTCTTACACTCACCACTTCTTCGTAACGTCTATTACGATAATTACGACATGGACACTTGATTTTGTTACCGTCCATAAACTGAGCTTTGCTTATGGCATACTTAAGAAACACTTCCACACCTGCCTGAAAATCGTCACTCATACCTATTTTGCTCTCGTGTTGTCGTTTGTACATCCATGTACTATCAACGAAATAACGATCCATCACAGATTGGATGTAAAAATCTGTATAGTAAGACAAACTAAACAGAATTAGTATATAATTATGTAACTTGTGGATCCGCTGGTATTCTAGCTTGAAAAGAGAAAAATCTAAGTACAGTTGTTACTAATAGTTCGATACCGATAGTTCGATACCGATTCCGATACCGATAGTTCGATACCGATACCGATAGTGCGATACCGATACTGATAGTCCGATATCGATAGTGCGATACCGATAGTTCGATACCGATACCGATAGTCCGATAGTTCGATACCGATACCGATACCGATAGTCCGATACCGATTCTTCGATAGTCCACTAAGTCAAAATGATTCCTCTTAAGCGTCGAGCATGTTATACACGGTTCAACTTGACGAGTCAGTATATGTTTTTGTGGTGTTGTATGCTTGCAGCAACAAATCAAGTTTTAGAGTCATTATAGGTCAATTAATCAAACTGAGTCAATCTATCTATTTCTAAATTGCAAGAGTCCACTTCTAGGATATGGGAGCTATATCCTAAATATCTAGGCTAAAATTAACTTGGTTAGGATACTAGAGTGTCCTTACTATCTAGCAAGCACTACCTTAGTCTAGTTACACTAGCATTACCTATATTTCCTACCATGTCTACACTCACACATTATACCCCAAGCCGTCCTGCATGCTAATAGGCATGGTAGGCCTGCCCGTCACGACCCGCACCCTGTATAGGGGCACGAGAAGTGGGTACGTCCAGCCTACGCCGCAATGTCGGCGGTAGAACACTATCCTAGGTCAATCATCTAACAATATATAAGGTACCTGTATAGTTTATACTCTCCGAATGGAGGTGACAAACAGAATACAATCTCAATCACATTTAGGTAGAAGAATGAAAGATAGATAGATAGACAGATGGTAACTCAAAGAGACAGTAGAATAGATGAAATAAGTCTAAGTGTCTAGGATACATAACATCCAGAATGTTAACTCATAATACAATAAGTCTAAAGTCTATATATCTCAACATCTCAAAATACAACTCAGAATGTGAGACAAAATGATAATATAGAAAAGACTGTCTAGCTAAACTAGCCTAAACTACTGGGGCAACATCCTCAGCTGCAGGTGGATCCTGCTGACGGTCCACAACATAAGTATCATCTAGTCCTGCTCCATAATAGGTAGACACCAGGGCCTCATCCTTATCCTCTGTAATACTTTCAACAGGTCCAGTCAGGACAGGAACGAGCATAATACATCTCACGCAGTGCATAGTATGATAGGAATATAAAGCATGCAATAGAATAAAATACAGGAAACGCTGAAGGAAGATACATGTAGCAAAAGAGATAACTGTAATAAAATATCTACTATAATAGAGAACTAGCAGTGACTAGTGAGTCAGAGTAAAATATAGACATGTGAATGGCATAGGAGATTCATGACTACAGCTAAGAGTGATTCATGACTACAGCTACTGGGGTAATATCCATATGACTATTTCCACTCCCCCATCCCCAATCAATACACAAGGATCCGTTCAAGTTATGTTAAGATTTGTGATAAGCCCATAAATGGAAGATTTATGAGAGGCTCTGTGAACATGAGAGTACATGAGTCACAAGCGATTCGTGAATCTATGAAAGCATAGAGATACATGATGATTCGTGAAAAGCACAAACATGCTGTATCTGATGCTCCCGAGGGGGATAATATCTCATGAAAAGATCCATATAGTACCAATCCGTGATAACAATCGTGTCAGCATCAAGTAAAGTAATCTAGAGCAAGAATATAAATCTTGGCAAGTATGAAACGGTCAGAGAATGTACTCGCCTGATAACAGAATGTCTGAAAAGGATATACTGCCTGAGGAGAGATGTATAGCTCCTAATCAGGGCAACACAAGTCACAATGTATCCACAATGGTAAAAATAGAGTATACAATACATACTAATTAATTCTAGGTCAATCTGGTCAAAAGTCAACTCTTCGTCAACTCAACAGTCAAACTAGGTCACAGGAAGTCATACTAGGTCACAGGGAATCAAACTAAGTTAAATAAAGTCAAACAAGGTCAAACAAGTCAAGGTTAGTTAAATCTAGGTCAAAGTCAACTCTTGGTCAACATTCTAATCAAACTAGTCAAATACTAGTCAACATGATCAATCTAGGTCAAGTCTAGGTCAAATTTAGACTAACTAAGGTTTTGGGTCAAACAAAGACTAGTCAACAAGGTAATCAGGTCAATCTTGACTAATGGTCAACTTCTAGTCAATACTCCATAAGACTAACTCAAACCATGACACAACCTCTAAGTATTCTACTTAACCCCATACATATCTTAATCTACATAGGACTATCCTCATAATCCATATGGTTAACCTAATCATCTAGTTAGGGTTTAGTCAAAATTTAGTCAACTAGTCCCTCTATGTTCATCCAAGCCATTTCTAGGTCAATGTTGACCTATAGTTGACTTTGGTCAACAATGGTCAACAAGGGTCAATTTGCTAGTTAAACTAGTTCTACTAGACCTATTGGTCAAGTCTAAACCTACTAACCATAGGCCATAGGCCATAGGCCCATGTATCTAGGATACCTTATATAGGTATCTATATCTATATAAAATATGAACCTACCCATATATATATATATATATATATATATATATATATATATATATATATATATATATATATATATATATATATATATATTCAACTATACCTAACCATATCAATACATATATATATATAATACCCAAATATATATATAGTACCCACATATATACATAATATATATACATATATAGATAGCTAACATATATACATATATATATATATATATATATATATATATATATATATATATATATATATATTTTATATATATATATATATATATATATATATATATATATATATATATATATATATATATATATATATAAACCCATATATACCCTCAACTATTTATACCAATATATAACTATATATAATATAACATATATATATATATATATATATATATATATATATATATATATATATATACATAACATATATATAGAGAGAGAGGGAAATAGAGAGAGAGAGATGTGAGAGAGAGAATTAGAGAACTGGACAGGAGGGGGGGTGTTCCAGATTTCTGGAAACAGAAATCTGTCCCCCCACACACACACAATACACACACACACCTATATATAAACATATATGTATATACACATGTACACACACGTATATACCCCCAAATTCCTCCTACACACACACATATATATACACTACGTATACATACACTGAAAACATGGAATTATATGTATAAATTATAACAAAAATCATTTTGAATTTCGATTTGGAAAACTGGGAAATGTTCCAATTTCTGGAAATATGTACTGTGCACAGGTAAAATGGGTAAACCCAAATACACACACCAAACCGAGCTAAGGCTCGAACCCAAGGGTTGGTAACACTAGCCCCTAGTGTCCTCTAGTGTCCTAGGTGCCTGACACGACACCACGACACAATTTGATGTGTCAAAACTCACCAAAACCCAATCGGGTAAACTGACACACACACACGAATACGCTGCGTCATGCACGCGTGCAATTCATCCTAGGACACGACACACACGCACACATATCTCGTGCTCGTGAACGATGGTTCGCCTAAGGGTTGTGCACGTGTCCAAGTGACAGCCTTGTGTCCACGTTGCTCCAGGACACGATACGAAGTCCGTATCAGTCGTGAAAAACACGACTGATACGCGTGTTCAGACCGCATCGTGCACGCGTGCAACTGCCTCGTGTTCGTGACACAGGACACGACACGTCTCGTGCTCGTGTCCATGTGTTCTCCACATGATGGGCTACCTCCTCGTGTCACCACGAGGTGCCCAAGTGTCGTGTCCGCACGACACAACACGCACAAAGTTAGCCCCCGCGCGCGTGTGTGCTGACAGTGCACGACCAGTGCACGTGTCCGTGTGTTCTCGATACGACACAAATGTGTCTCAAACTCGAGGGGGGCATGACAGAGGTTGCCCCCTCCTCTGTGTCAATTTGCACGTGTCCTCATGGCATGTCGTGTCCGAAATTGGGGTCGAGTAGCAGGAGATTTTCTGTGTCAGTGTGCAGTACAAAAATGTGGGTTCGTGTCCGATTTGGACACGAAAATGAATCTAAATTTTGCTCAGTCAACTAGGTATATATTCTACTAGTCTAGGGCTATAAGAAAAAGTAATTAGTTTTGCATTTTAACAAAATCAAATCCTTTCTGGCATTTCAACAAACAAGGTTTAATAACCGAGGATACGTGTCCGATACGGACACCAAACCAACCCTAAATTTTACCAAACTTGACCCACAGTTAGGGTAGACCTATATGCATGCATTTATGAAGAAAAACCAGAATATTAGCAAGGTTTATGGGTATTTACCTATTTGTACAATTTTAATAGAAAATCAAAGAGAGGGGGGGTGTTTGTCCTTCAACTTGGTGATGTCCAAAGCTTGTGAATTCTGGATTGGTAGCCTCCCTTAGCACCCTTGATGTTGTAGGGTCCCAATGCAAAAGACTAGAGGTGATTTGGATCAAAAATGATCAAGTTGTGGAGGTTTGAAGAAAATGGAATTTTGTAGGATTAAAATTCATGTAAAAATGATCATGAATGAATACAATGGGTTATATAGGAAGGTGTAGGGCTAGGGGGTACCCCATGGCCGGCCATGGCAAGGGGGGTGTCCTAGGCTTTCCATCAAGGTGAAGGCAAAGACTTTCATGCCAAAGGGTTGATATTTTGAGTGATTCAAGCAAAATATCACATGTATAAATATCTAGATATTTATCCTACTTTCATCAAAGACTAATATCTATCCTCAAGCCTCTAGATTAGTAGCTAACCTCTAGATTAGTGCTAAACTAGGTTAGGGACTAACATGACACTAATCAATAATTAAATAATAATAAAAACACATAAATCTAATAATTCCAAATAAATCCTAGAAAATTACCAAAATGCCCTTTAGGCTAAAAAGCCCTAACTTGATATTCTAAACCTATGGCTAGGCTCACATGATAATGGTTAGTCTCTAGGTTATGAAATCTCTAGGGTTTACACTAGGGTTATACTAGTAAAGTCACAAAGTCATAAGTCGTGACTTAGAGAATAGTTTTAAATAACTAAAAATCACCAAAAATCATATCATGACTAAAATACCATTAATAAATAATAAAAATAATAAATTTCCAAAAATACCCCAATTTCAGAAAACTGGGTGTTACAAGTCTACCCTCCTTAAAATAATTTCATCCTCGAAATTTAGATGGTCGTACTCCTCCTAGGTCAAACCTCCAACAATCAGGGTCGAAGCTACTACCTAGCAACATGCAAGGTCAACAAGCAAAATATGGGTAGTAGACCTATACTCGGTCATGTCCAAAAATTGGCTGGCAGTTTTAGGTCATAAGGTGTCCTTAATTCAAATCGAAACCATAAGTAACTCCATGGGGTAAATCAGGATGGAGCCTCGGGTCAAGAAAATCGTACTAAGCAAATGAAGCACACGATGGTATACCTGAGTGGGACACTAAGGTCATGGGTGTAGATTGTCATGTCTAGGTCATGTATGTGAAATTAGTTTTGAGAAAATGACTAGTCTTGTGCTCCTAATTTAAAAGTCACGGTAATGTGCCTACGATGATCATAATTTAGAGTGGGAAAGGTCTATGGCCTAAATAGAACCAAAAAATGTGATGCAATAGTAGTGTAAGGGGCAGGTTAAGTGGGATAGTCCTGTTCATAGGTATAGACTGGGAAGATAAGGAAACAATAAATCACAGGGCTAAAAGGATTACCATTCTATGGTCAGAGCTACTCTATCAATTCTAAGTCAAAAGGCATAACACATACATTAATTCATTTAAGGGAAAAAAAAATTCTTAACAAAAGAAGTTATTCAAGAATTATATTAATAGCGAAAGCTACTCCTACTCCTACTCCTAAGTAAGAAATGAAGAAACAAACAATCGACAAAAATCAAAAAGAACTACCAGGTCAAACTTATCACTAATAAAGAAATAGGTAGGAGCAGATGGAATTGGATTTCAAGATAGATATAATGAAACAAGGTGGGAATGGAATTTAGAAGAACAGAACCTGCAAGCACATCGCCAACTGCCTGGGCATCCTCAACTGTCATGGCGTAAGCTCGCCCCAGCTGGCCTCTTCCAGCCTGTTGCTGAAACTGCATAAATCTCTGCTGCTGTGGCTGTAACGGTCCCCTCTGCTGACCTACCGGAGCCTTGGCTCCTGCTCCTGGTGCTGCTCCCTGTGCTACTCTGCCTATGTACTGGGAATACTCCCTCAGCTGGTGGTCCGCTGCCCCACATAGTAGGCACCAGCCCAACCTCTTCCTGCACTCTCCCCATCCATGTCCCGGCTTTTTACAGTAGGGACAACTGGTAGTCTGCTGTCTCGGGGCCTGTTGCTGCTGCCTCGGCTGCTGATACTGCTGTGGATGCCTTTGTTGATGCTGATAGTGAGGCCTCTTGGCCTGACCTCTACTTCTGTCTGCTCCCTATGTATCACGGCCCCTCTTGAGCTTCAGCTCAAGATCATCCTCAGCTGCCATCGCTCCTGCCAGAATCTTCTCAAAAGTGGCATTCATGTCACTCTTGGTCAAGGACTTGACCTCCTTGACCAAGCCCTTCCTGAACCTCCTCGCCTTCGCTGTCTCGCTAAGGCCCTCTACAAATCTGCTCAACCGGCAAAACTCACCGGAATACTCCTCTACAGTCTGGTTCCCCTGAACCAGGTTCTCGAACTGGGTCTCCAAGGCACCGACTGCCTGATCCGGGAAAAACTTCCCCTTGAAGAGCTCCTTGAAAGCTCCCCATGTCTGCCCTGGTGTGCCTACTCTCGGGTCCGTCTGATACCAAGTACGGGCAAGATCCCGCATCTGGCTGGCTACTGCCTTTATCTGTAGTCCGGCTGGTATCTCCGCCAGTCGGAAAATCTTCTCAATGTGCTCAATCCAGTCATCAGCATAAAGAATCCCCTCTGTCCCCAAGAAGTCCCTGGGGTTCATCTTCTTGAACTCCTGAATGCCCGGAATCCTCTGCTGTCGTGGCTATCCCAATCCTACCTGTGGCTGGACAGCCAATCTCTCCACCGTCGCTCTAGCCAGCTGATGGGCCTCATCTATGCCCCTGGTAAACTCCATTGTCTGACGCTGCTGGTGGGCCTGCTGCGTCTCTAGGAAATACTGGAAGTATGAAAACATCTGTGCAGCATCCACTAATCCAGATGGCATCGGCGGCTGGAACTGCTGCTGGTGCTGCTGAAACTGTGGCTGACGAAACTACGGGGGAGGTATGTCTGGGGTAGCTGGAATGGTCCCCCGAATAAGTAGAGGTGCACCTCCAAATGTGGCAGAAGCTCCCACATGAGCTGGAGTAAGGGAAACTGTGGTCCCCGGGTCCTGGTGAGCTGGACGAGAGATGGCAGACCTCTCAGTGGTGTCACCTGGATCGAGACGCTGCGATCGTGTCTCCACCAACCTGAAGACAGATCAATAAGGAAGTCAATAACGGTACAAGGATGATACTATCGAGAAGGACAATATGAAATAGATTATACAGATTTGAACAAAAGTCAGTAGATTCAAATCCATAGAAATTTCTTAATCGTGATTGAGTATCCACTCTTCTAAGCCTATTTCTAAAATCCTATCACAGGCTGTAGTGATACTCTTGTTCGAATACTACTACACAAACTCGACCTGCATGGGCCACCACTAAAAACGTGTCACGACCCGTACCCTGTATAGGGGCACGAGAAGTGGGTACGTCCAGCCTACGCCGCAGTATCGGCGGTAGAATGCTGTCCTAGGTCAATCATCTAACAATATATAAGGTACCTGTACAGTTTATACTCTCCGAATGGAGGTGAAAAACAGAATACAATCTCAATCACATCTAGGTAGAAGAATGAAAGATAGATAGATAGACAGATGGTAACTCAAAGAGACAGTAGAATAGATGAAATAAGTCTAAGTGTCTAGGATACATAACATCCAGAATGTCAACTCATAATACAATAAGTCTAAAGTCTATATATCTCAACATCTCAAAATACAACTCAGAATGTGAGACAAAATGATAATATAGAAAAGTCTGTCTAGCTAAACTAGCCTAGACTACTGGGGCAACATCCTCAGCTGCAGGTGGATCCTGCTGAGGGTCCACAACATAAGTATCATCTAGTCCTGCTACATAATAGGTAGACACCAGGGCCTCATCCTCATCCTCTGTAATATTTTCAACAGGTCCAGTCAGGACAGGAACGAGCACAATACATCTCACGCAGTGCATAGTATGATAGGAAATATAAAGCATACAATAGAGTAAAATACATGAAATACTGAAGGAAGATACATGTAGCAAAAGAGATAACTGTAATAAAATATCTACTATAATAGAGAACTAGCAGTGACTAGTGAGTCAGAGTAAAATATAGACATATGAATGGCATAGGAGATTCATGACTACAGCTAAGAGTGATTCATGACTACAGCTACTGGGATAATATCCACATGACAATTTCTACTCCCCCATCCCCAATCAATACACAAGGATCCGTTCAAGTTATGTTAAGATTCGTGATAAGCCCATAAATGGGAGATTTATGAGAGGCTCTGTGAACATGAGAGTACATGAGTCACAAGCGATTCGTGAATCTATGAAAGCATAGAGATACATGATGATTCGTGAAAAGCACAAATATGCTGTATCTGATGCTCCCGAGGGAGATAACATCTCATGAAAAGATCCATATAGTACCAATCCGTGATAACAATCGTGTCAGCATCAAGTAAAGTAATCTAGAGCAAGAATATAAATCCTGGCAAGTATGAAACGGTCAGAGAATGTACTTGCCTGATAACTGAATGTCTGAAGAGGATATACTTCCTGAGGAGAGATGTATGGCTCCTAATCAGAGCAACACAAGTCACAATGTATCCACAATGGTAAAAATAGAGTATACAATGCATACTACATGATTCTAGGTCAATCTGGTCAAAAGTTAACTCTTGGTCAACTCAACAGTCAAACTAGGTCACAGGAAGTCATACTAGGTCACAGGAAATCAAACTAAGTTAAATAAAGTCAAACAAGGTCAAACAAGTCAAGGTTAGTTAAATCTAGGTCAAAGTCAACTCTTGGTCAACATTCTAATCAAACTAGTCAAATACTAGTCAACATGATCAATCTAGGTCAAGTCTAGGTCAAATTTAGACTAACTAAGGTTTTGGGTCAAACAAAGACTAGTCAACAAGGTAATCAGGTCAATCTTGACTAATGGTCAACTTCTAGTCAATACTCCATAAGACTAACTCAAACCATGACACAACCTCTAAGTATTCCACTTAACCCCATACATATCTTAATCTACATAGGACTATCCTCATAATCCATATGGTTAACCTAATCATCTAGTTAGGGTTTATTCAAACTTTAGTCAACTAGTCCCTCTATGTTCATCCAAGCCATTTCTAGGTCAATGTTGACCTATAGTTGACTTTGGTCAACAATGGTCAACAAGGGTCAATTTGCTAGTTAAACTAGGTCTACTAGACCTATTGCTCAAGTCTAAACCTACTAACCATAGGCCATAGGCCATAGGCCATAGGCCCATGTATCTAGGATACCTTATATAGGTATCTATATCTATATAAAATATGAACCTACCCATATCTATACATATATATATATATATATATATATATATATATATATATATATATATATATATATATATATATTCAACTATACCTAACCATATCAATACATATATATATATATATATATATATATATATATATATATATATATATATATATATATATATATATATATATATAATACCCAAATATATATATATAGTACCCACATATATACATAATATATATACATATATAGATAGCTAACATATATACATATATATACAATTATATATATATATATATATAAACCCATATATACCCTCAACTATATATACCAATATATAACTATATATAATATAACATATATATATATATATATACATAACATATATATAGAGAGAGAGGGAAATAGAGAGAGAGAGATGTGAGAGAGAGAATTAGAGAACTGGACAGGAGGGGGGGTGTTCCAGATTTCTGGAAACAGAAATCAGTCCCCCACACACACACACAATACACACACACACCTATATATATACATATATGTATATACACATGTACACACACGTATATACCCCCAAATTCCTCCTACACACACACATATATATACACTACGTATACATACACTGAAAACATGGAATTATATGTATAAATCATAACAAAAATCATTTTGAATTTCGATTTGGAAAACTGGGAAATGTCCCAATTTCTGGAAATGTGCACTGTGCACAGGTAAAATGGGTAAACCCAAATACACACACCAAACCGAGCTAAGGCTCGAACCCAAGGGTTGGTAACACTAGCCCCTAGTGTCCTCTAGTGTCCTAGGTGCCTGACACGACACCATGACACAATTTGATGTGTCAAAACTCACCAAAACCCAATCGGGTAAACTGACACACACACACGAATACGCTGCATCGTGCACGCGTGCAATTCATCCTAGGACACGACACACACGCACACATATCTCGTGCTCGTGAACGATGGTTCGCCTAAGGGTTGTGCACGTGTCCAAGTGACTGCCCTGTGTCCACGTTGCTCCAGGATACGATACGAAGTCTGTATCAATCGTAAAAAACACGACTGATACGCGTGTTCAGACCGCGTCGTGCACGCGCGCAACTGCCTCGTGTTCGCGACACAGGACACGATACGTCTCGTGCTCGTGTCTATGTGTTTGCCACATGATGGGCTACCTCCTCGTGTCACCACGAGGTGCCAAAGTGTCGTGTCCACGCGACACGACATGCGCGAAGTTGGCCCCCGCACGCGTGTGCGCTGACAGTACACGACCAGTGCACGTGTCCGTGTGTTCTCGATACGGCACAAATGTGTCTCAAACTCGAGGGGGGCATGACAGAGGTTGCCCCCTCCTCTGTGTCAATTTGCATGTGTCCTCATGGCGTGTCGTGTCCGGAATTGGGGTCGAGTAGCAGGGGATTTTCTGTGTCAGTGTGCAGTACAAAACGTAGGTTCGTGTCCGATTTGGACACGAAAAAGAATCTAAATTGTGCTCAATCAACTAGGTATATATTCTACTAGTCTAGGGCTACAAGAAAAAGTAATTAGTTTTACATTTTAACAAAATCAAATCCTTTCTGGCATTTCATCAAACAAGGTTTAATAGCCTAGGATACGTGTCCGATACGGACACCAAACCAACCCTAAATTTTACCAAACTCGACCCACAGTTAGGGTAGACCTATATGCATGCATTTATGAAGAAAAAATAGAATATTAGCAAGGTTTATAGGTATTTACCTATTTGTGCAATTTTAATAGAAAATCAAAGAGAGGGGGGGTGTTCGTCCTTCAACTTGGTGATGTCCAAAGCTTGTAAATTCTGGATTGCTAGCCTCCCTTAGCACCCTTGATGTTGTAGGGTCCTAATGTAAAAGACTAGAGGTGATTTGGATCAAAAATGATCAAGTTGTGGAGGTTTGAAGAAAATAGAATTTTGTAGGATTAAAATTCATGTAAAAATGATCATGAATGAATACAATGGATTATATAGGAAGGTGTAGGTCTAGGGGGTACCCCCATGGCCGGCCATGGCAAGGGAGGGGTGTCATAGGCTTTCCTTCAAGGTGAAGGCAAAGACTTTCATGCCAAAGGGTTGATATTTTGAGTGATTCAAGCAAAATATCACATGTATAAATATCTAGATATTTATCCTACTTTAATCAAAGACTAATATCTATCCTCAAGCCTCTAGATTAGTAGCTAACCTCTAGATTAGTGCTAAATTAGGTTAGGGACTAACATGACACTAATCAATAATTAAATAATAATAAAAACACATAAATCCAATAATTCCAAATAAATCCTAGAAAATTACCAAAATACCATTTAGGCTAAAAAGCCCTAACTTGATATTCTAAACCTATGGCTAGGCTCGCATGATCATGGTTAGTCTCTAGGTTATAAAATCTCTAGGGTTTACACTAGGGTTATACAAGTAAAGTCACAAAGTCATAAGTCGTGACTTAGAGAATAGTTTTAAATAACTAAAAATCACCAAAAATTATATCATGACTAAAATACCACTAATAAATAATAAAAATAATAAATTTCCAAAAATACCCCAATTTTAGAAAACTGGGTGTTACACTGCCTTCATTCCTCCCTCTCTAAAGCACACATACACATATATATGTATATCACAGTTAGATGTATAGATATATACATCTATATAGAAGCACACAACTGATACACTCTAAGGATCGGTTTTCCATAAAAAATTTCACTTATTCAGTGACTTTGGTGAAGCGAATGTCCAAACTCCAGGAAAAACTTCACTTATTCAGTGACTTATGCAGATGAAGAACTCGTACTGTCCTTGAAACAGTAAACATATACACCATGAACCCAAACTCTATATTCACATTTACTAATCCAAACACCACCAAACTAATGGATAACACCCAATATGGATAACACATTATTTAGCCAATATATAAACTCAGATGAATTTGAGAAGCAAAGCCCCCCGCCGCCCCCGACCAAAGCCTGCCGCCCCAAGCCCGCCGCCCAGCCCCCGACGCCCCCGCCCCATGCCCGCCGCCCCCCGCAGCCCCGCCACCCACAACCCCCTGTCCACCGCCGCCCCCCGCCGCCAACCCCCGACGCCCCCACCCCAAGCCCGCCGCCCCCGCTGCCCCTACGACACCGCGAAAGAGAGAGAGAGAGAAAGAACGAGAGAGAGAGAGAGAGGGGATTACCTTTGGGAGAGAGAGAGAGGAGAGGACGCCGACGCCGATCACCGAAGCCGCGGGAGAGAGAGAGAGAGAGTAGAGAGAGTGAATTTGGGGGGAATGCAAAAAGTTTCCCCCGCCGTTTCAATTTAAGTCTGAACGTATATTTAGCGACGGACTAGCGACGGATCAATACTGATCCGTCGCCCGTTAGTCCCTCTTTTTTATACTTGCCGACTGAATATTCGTCGCTACGTAGTCGAAGAATTGTCCCGCTAATTCTCCCCACGACTCCCGCCAAATAATCGACTGCATAGCGAAGGACTGGCTATCCGTCGCTATATCTCCGACTCCCTAGCGACGGATGTGCAACCTTTTCTCCCCCTAAAAATAAAATAAAAAATATAACGGCTTGTCATCGATAATCCGTCGGCTAGTTTCCACAAAGCCATCGCTAACGTCGACGGACGATATCCGTCGCTAATTTACTGTATTTTTGTAGTGTTTGTTTCACATATATAAGACGGTGATCAAATGCAGGTTGCAAAGAGTCTTAATGAATACACCAACATACCAAATCCCATTCCCAAATCATCCCTCCTAGGCCGAACTGTACTGGGGCCCCTGCGTACCACGTTCGAGGGAGAAAAACCCATACACGGGCTATATATCTCAAGTCCATTTGACCATGCAATACACATCAAATTTATACAACCAACCATAGTCGGAGATCGAAACTCGGCTATCATATTATCTCAACATTTAATTCATCCAACTTTATTTCCATTGGCACAATGCACCAACTTAATATCCATCAAACGAATGCCCCAAAGGCCATGAACAATTCGCGTCGGTATGCCACATTTAATAGTTATTCGATATCCTTCGACTCGTGCATTCGATGCACAACTCAATTTAGTATTTCCATATTCTACGCCTTAGTGCTCAATATTCTCCTTTTTGTGCATTTGATGCACGTTTGACACAATCTTTCAATGTGCTAGACTTATGTTCATTCCTTCTGACTCGGGCACTAAGGCACACCTCGATAGAGCATACAATATTCTATAGCTCGTGCACTAAGGCACTCGCATTGATATAGTCTTTCAATGTTCTATCCTTCTAATTCGTGCGTGAAGGCACGAATGACTCGTATACTGAGGCACTCACCGTCGGAATAGCAACTTTGGACACGCTTTCTAGACAATCCTACCATTGGATCTTCGAATGGTTTCTTCCATCTCAATCTTTGTACGTTCCCCTTCGCTCTCCTGAAATTTCAACTGTTAATTAGATTGTTTGATAGATCAGAACCGGCCACTAAGTTGATCGTTTAAAATATATTTATTTTGGACAGTTTTGTGGAGCCAACTTCGTAGATTTATTTCTCTCTCGTCGAAGCTCTATTTTGCGAGCCACCAGTTCCACTGCACAGCAAGTATAACCACCTTCGAGACATAAATAACTTCAGTTCCTTAGGATATTATTTCGTTGGTTGAAATTAACGCCAAAGTTGGTCGTTTGAAATTGTAATTTATATGATATAAAATTCTAATTTTAATCCCGGGACATTGGATTCCATATATGACACCACTATTGGACTCGTGGTATTGTTCTGGCCAAGATTGATATATAATTTGTCAAATTTGGACAACCTTTATCTTAGCACATTTTTGGTGCAAATAGGGTTTAACGGCGGACACTGTTTAACCCGAAATTCCGTTTTGCTCCTGTGTCCAGAATTGGACTTATGGTAGCCAATGTAACTCCTCTTTCCGAATTTTCAAAAATTTTATTTTATATTAATTATTGTGTTGAAAAGTGATTTTTCGTCGATACCTTGTGAATAATATTTTAAGATTATTTATTTTATCAAAAATTAGTTCTAAATTAAATATTTTGAGAGTGCTACTTTGTTTTAATAAAAATGCCTTATTAAATAATATTATTGGAACTTCGTTATGAATGTCAAAAGTATTATTTGGACCTTCAAACTAATGGTTTCGAAAGAGATTTGAAAATCGTATTTGATCAATAAAAGATTTTGTCAAATTATTTTTAAATAAGATTTGATTAATAACAATATATACTTTAAATTATTTTGTTAGTAACAAAATATTATCTTAAATTCTTATGTTGATCAATTATAGGATAATATTTCTTAATGAGAAGATTTTTATAGATTAAATATTTTAACCAAATATTCTAGTTTATAAATATTCAATTCTTGTTTCTTTTAAAATTATAATCTTGACAATAGAATTCTTCCTAACAGATTCTATCTATACATGTAGTGTATATAACTCAGCCCCATAATATCTCCTCTCCCTCACCCAAATTCCCTCAACCAACAATTCTAAATAATGCACAACCATCAACATCATCGTCAACACAACCATTACACAAATGTCCGAAGTATCCGTGTCCACCACCATAAATTAGCGTGTCCAGCCTCGGGTCCGACCCCGGGCATTCCTATCCGTGTCTGCATTCATTTTATTCATCCAGTTCTTTACCACCACGGTACATGTTATCATGTCCGACATATCGGACAAGACCTCACCATCAACAACATCACCAGCTCCTAACATCTCCACCGCCCCGTCCTTCTGACAACCCACACACATGACCATCACCATCACTGTGGCAAGCACCACCTACAACAAACCGCCGGCCAAGCTAGGTCATTTACCACCTCCCTATATCCGACCTCCCCAACCACCAAGTCCGGGTCAGCCACTCATCATCTCCATCACCCCCACGCCCTTCCCTGTCGAACTCGACACCCAAACTATGCCACCATTCCCTCGGCCAAGCCCATGGCCGACCGTGCTTTCCTCCGGCGAGCAATCGCCACAACACAGAAAAATCTCGACCACCACAGACCCAAATCCCTAGCCCAAAACACCAAAATCAACCATACTGACCTTCTCATTGAGTCCTGGTGCCGTCGAGACCATGCCAAATGTCATATGTAGCAGCGCTGCCGCGCTCCCCTGGACACGGGCTCCCCATGCTCGTCGTCCGCCCCGATCGTACCGACCAGCTTCGACGAGCACGGTCACTCCGTGCGCAGCCGCCGGCTGGCCGTCCACCACCAGCAGTGCTCCGCCCGAGACTTTGCACTCTGCCGTACTCACGTGGAGCTGTGGCCACTCTTCCCTACCCAGCGCTCGTCTCCACCAGCTCTGCTCCCAATGCTGGCTCCGTTCCCCTGGGTTATAACCATCGACGACATTTCCACCAGCGTCGGCATCTTGACCTCCTCTTCTTGCTGAGCACCACTGTGCCTCCGATCTCTCCGAAGAACTCCCTGGTGGTGAGCCACTATCAGCCCCCCTCTAAAACCCTCTGCTCGTCTCCTCCTTTCTTTTATTCTCTCTCTTTCTTTTGAGAAAATAAAATGAAAGATCTCTCTCTCTCTCTCTCTCTTTTCCTTTCTCTATAGTAATAGAGAAAATTTAACTAATAAATTACTTTTGTTGCTAATGGCAATGGATGCTGCTCAGAAGAACAATGTATAGTTTTCCATTGTTGCTTTAGTAGCTTATCTAAAATAATAATATCAGTACATGGTATGTATACACATGTGGGGTATACATACATGACAATAAGTATGTGTTGGCCCATTCCATGGTCACACCCGATTTTGATAATCGATATGCACTTAAGTCAATACACAAAATATACAAACTACTGCTAATCATTTCAGGATATATGAAATCAATATCAACGGGCGTTGTACTGCATCATCAAGCATAGATATCATCAATCTAAAGATGAATTTCAATGGGATTTAGTTTGAGTCATTTTATATTTTATTCTGTATTTTATCTTTATTGAGTCTAGGACTTAAAATTGTAAAATCGACCAGGTAATACTGGCTTAGGTTTATCCCAGTCCAAAATTTCTAAACAGCCTACCTATTTCCATTTCATCTTTACAAAATGTCCAAGATTATTTTTACAAACAGTTTTTGTCAAATATTCAAAATTTTCTATGACAGAACTCAAAACCGAGTTCGGCCCGAGTTCGGTCCGAACTCTGCCCGAGTTCTGTCACTTTGAATTCAAATGTCAGTTGCCTCTAAATCTGCGTGCAACGTCTCTATGCGAAATATTTGCATCAGAACTCTGCCCGAGTTCGGTCCCAGAAAACACGTATAAAAAGAAGAGAATTTTTTATTTCAAATTACTCAATCATTCTTCATCTTCTCTTCTCTACTCACCAAATATTTTCAAACGTTCTAAAGCTTTCAAATCACACCTATACATCTCTTAGCCAAAAGCCAGTAATATCTACGTTGATTTAGAGTCTTTTGGTGTCCAAGAGTTGTAAAGAGGTCGTTCCAAGTTCAACAACTATTCTTGTTGTGGAGCCGGTCGTTCGCTCGTCACCAAGCACGGTGTTGTGAAGTTGGTCGTACACTTGTCACCAAGAACAGTGTTGTAAGAGACTGCAAGCTCTCATTTAGCTTGTGCCATAGTGGATTAACATCGAGCAAGAGTACTCGAGACTGGATTAGTCCTCTCAGAGGGATACCAGTATACATCGCTGTGTCACTGAGTTTGATTTCTCTATCTCTTGCTGCATTTATTTACTGTCTCTTATTTACTGCCATAGTTATTCTTAAGTTTTAATTGGTGATTATTTTTCGCTGCACGCACACACTCTATTCACCGCCCCTCCCCTCTAGAGGTGCTCAACGGTCCTACAATTGGTATCAGAGCAGGTTATATTCTAATATAACAAACCTCGGAGAGTATATATGGCAGCCGTGAAATCAATATTCAATGGTGAAGGGCAATCCATAAATAGACCCCCCTATTTGATGGAACAAATTATACCTATTGGAAAACACGGATGACTTTCTTCTTAAAATCTCTTGACTTTGATCTTTGGTCTATAGTCATTAATAGTTATAAGAAACCAGCACCCACAGTGGTTGAAGGTCAGCTTGTAGACAAGCCTCATGACAAATACACAAAAGCTGAAAAAAGCTAAAGCTAGTCTAGAGGCTCGTGCAATCAATGCACTATTCTGTGCAATTGGCAAAACGGAGTTCAACAGAATTTCAACCTGTAAAACGTCCCACGAAATTTGGAAACTTCTTGAGGTAACTTATGAAGGTACTTTCCAAGTGAAGGAATCCAAAATTAGTAGACTAACACAGGAATATAAATCTTTCAAGATGAAACCCGGTGAGTCAATTACACAGATGTTCACACATTTCCTTGATATAACTAATCCTTTGCAATCTCTTGGTAAAAATTACAGCAATCATGAGAAGATCAGGAAAGTGTTGCGGGCTCTAACCAAGAACAAGAATCCAAAAGCCACAGCAATCATTGAAGGAAATAATCTCACCACTATGTCCTTGGAAACACTGATGGGCAAGCTCATGACCCATGAACTTGATTTGCAAGAATTTGAAGAAGCAACTCCAAAAGAAAAATCTATTGCCTTCAAAGCTCAAGCAAGAAAATCAACATGCAATGACTCTGATGAAGAATCATCAATTGGTGATGAACAATCCCTACTTGTGAAGAACTTCAGGAAATTCCTAAAGTTTGAGAAATCAAACAGAAAGAAGAAAGATATCCAAGAAAGCAATAAAGATGAAACCATTTGCTTTGGATGCAAAAAGACAGGGCACATGAAGAAGGACTGTCCAAATTTAAAAAAAAGCAGTCCATATGATAGATCAAGATCAAGCAGAAAAGCAACAACCGGTCGAAAGTATGCCAACACAAGCATTTGGCATGAAAGTGATGCCAGTGATACAGAGAAAGAAGACAGACCATGCAGAAATGCCAATGTCTGTCTTATGGCATTTGATAAGGTATCCTCAAACCCTCTATATGATGATTTTACTTTCGATGAATTAGAAAATCCCTTTAGCGAATTACTTGAAGATCACAAAACTGTACTTGACAAGTATAAGCAATCTCGAAAAGAGATTAAGGCATACACAACCGAGATAGCTAGACTGCCCAATCTTATTGAAGATATTAAAGAGACGTCTACTACCGGTAACACGGAAGTGATAGTCAAACTCAAAGTAGACTATCATGAGGCTATCCTCAAAATTGAAAAGAAAGAAAGAGACTATGTCAAGATGCAAGAATTGTTTGACATAGAAAAAAAGAAGCACTTAGTTACAGAACAAAGACTCTCAGATATGACTGCTAGATATGAAGAGTCTATTACGATTTCTAAAAAATTAGAAATCAAGTTAGGCAAACAGGCAATAACTGTGACATAACCTAAGTTTAGTCATAATGCTAAGCATACACCTAAGAGGACTAAAAATAAGAAAGCACAGAAGAAACACGATTATCATCATGCTTTTACTTATAGGTTCTCCAAGAAACCAAACAAGCATGTAAACACAGTTTTAACCACATCTGGTTTTAAACTAACTTGCACTTATTGTGGTACACACGGACACATATCACAGTATTACTTGGCAAGGAAACTTGTTGACAATCACACTTTATTCTGGAGACCTAAAACTAATCAGAATGGACCCTTCAGTAAATGGGTACCAAAGGATTCATCTACTTGTCTTGTAGGTGGACCCTCAACCCTCTCATGCTAATAATAAATAGATCCTCGATAGCGGATGTTCGCGACACATGACTGGTGATGCATCTTTGTTCGCTACGCTATCGATGAAGAAAGAAGGATACGTCTCCTTCAAAAATAATTTGAGAGATAATATTATTGGTAATGGTACTGTAGGTATTTCTCCTTATCCAGTAATAAATGATGTTTGTCTAGTAACAGAATTGAAACATAACCTACTAAGGATAAGTCATTTGGCTGATAATGGTTATGGTATCAATTTTGTGAAAGATAAATGTACCATATATGATATTTCATCTGGTGATCCCGTATATAAAGGGATTAGAGAAGACAATATTTATAGTTTTTTTGGAGAGTACTAATAATGCAGGTAGATGCCTAGTAGCTAATCTAGATGAAAGCTGGCTATGTCACATGAGACTAGGACATACAAATATGGATACTATCTCACGACTTAGTACTAAGAAGTTGGTAAAAGGACTCCCCGAGATTCCATTCAAGAGAGATATGGTATGTGCTGACTGTAAAAAGAACAAAGCACATAGGTCTACATTTAAATCCATCAACGCTGTAAGTACTTCTAGACCTTTGCAGTTGATTCATATAGATTTATTTGGTCCTAGTAGAGTCGCTAGTCTTGGCGGTAAGCTCTACGCTTTTGTTATTGTTGATGATTTCCCTCGCTTTACTTGGGTTTACTTTTTATCAAACAAAAGTGATGCTATTTTTTAATTTCAAATATTTTGCAAAAACGTACAAAACGAAAAAGGCTTCATGATTACTCGTATCCGAAGTAATCATGGTGGCGAATTCGTAAATTCTGATTTCAAAAAGTTTTGTGATGATAGTGGATATTACCATGAATTTTCTTGTCCTAGAACTCCCCAACAGAATGGTTTTGTGGAGCAGAAGAATCGTACTCTAAGCAAAATAGCTAGAGTCATGCTGAATCAGCATAATCTTCCTAAGTATTTTTAGGCAGAAGTTGTTAGTACAGCATGTCATATTTTGAATAGGGTGTTAATTCGACCTATCTCGAAGAAAATACCATATGAGCATTGGTTTGGAAGGATTCCAAACATTTTCTATTTTAAAGATTTTGGATGTCGCTATTTTATCCTGAATACCAAGGATAACTTGGGAAAGTTCGACTCTAAAGCAGATGAAGGAATATTTCTCGGATATGCTGCTAAGAGTAAGGGATATATAATTTTTAACAAAAGATCTATGATTGTTGAAGAATCTATTAATGTTACTTTTGATGAGCTAAATAGTCACAGATCTAGCGATAGTGATGATGAATATGCACATACAAAAACTAAGAAGAGTCCTGTGGAAGATCTGACCCAGAAGGTTGATTCATTAAAATTCTTACCAGATCATCCAGAGACACTTATTATAGGTGATGTATCTAAAGGTGTAAGTACACGCTCCTCTCTTAAGGATTCTGAAATAGCAGCTAATGTAGCGTTTATTTCTCAAATAGAACCTAAGAATATAGATGATGCTTTTTCTAATGAGTTTTGGATTGATGCCATGCAAGAGAAACTAAATCAATTTGAGAGAAACCAAGTTTGGGAACTTGTTCCTAAACCTATTGGTCAATCAATAATTGGTACCAAATGGGTGTTCCGAAATAAACTTAGTGAAGATGGACAAGTTCTACGCAACAAAGCACGTCTAGTGGCACAAGGTTATAATCAAGAAGAAGGAATTGATTATGATGAGACTTATGCTCCTGTTGCTAGACAAGAAGACATCCGCATGTTTTGTGCATTTGTATGTTTTAATAATTTTAAATTATTTCAAATGGACGTGAAAAGTGCATTTTTGAACGAATTTTTAAAAGAGGAAGTTTTTGTGAAACAACCCCCTGGTTTTGAAGATTTTCAAAAACCTGATCACGTCTTCAAGCTTAAGAAAGCACTCTATGGACTCAAACAAGCATCTCGTGCTTGGTATGAACGCCTAAGTGCCTTCTTACTTGATAATGGTTTTTCAAAGAGAAAAGTTGATACTACCTTGTTTATCAAATCTTTGAATGATGATATTCTCCTTGTGCTAATTTATGTAGATGACATAATATTCGGTTCTACTAACGAAAAACTTTGTCAAGATTTTTCTAAGTATATGTAGAGTGAATTTGAGATGAGTATGATGGGAGAGCTAAACTTCTTCCTAGGACTTCAGATCAAACAACACTCAAAAGGAACATTTATCAACCAAGCTAAGTACATGAAGGACATACTGAAAAAGTACGACTTCAAAAACGTAAAGCCAATCGGGACTCCAATGGCTACATCAACAAAGCTTGATTCTGATGAAAGTGGCAAACCTGTCGACCAGCGTAAGTATCGAGGTATGATTGGTAGTTTATTATATTTAACTGCTAGTTGTCCTGATATTATGTTCAGTGTTTGCATCTGTGCACTTTATCAGGCAAATCCTAAGGAATCACATCTAAGTACCGTTAAGCGTATCTTCCGATACCTTAAAGGAACTTCTACAGTCGGCTTATGGTATCCTAAAACGAAATCCTTTGACCTGATAGGTTACTCGGATACAGATTTTGCATGATGCAAAGTAGACCGTAAAAGTACCAGCGGCACATGTCATTTTCTAGGAAAGGCCTTAGTCTCTTGGTTTAGCAAGAAGCAAAATTCCGTAGCATTATCAACTATTGAGGCTGAGTATATCGCTGCAGGTCGTTGTTGTGCTCAGATTTTGTGGATGAAGCAAACTTTAGAAGACTATAATCTGCACTACACTAAGATTCCTATTTATTGTGACAACACTAGCACCATTAATCTGACTAAGAACCCTATTTGTCACTCATGCACAAAACATATGGAGATACGTCATCACTTTTTACGTGATCATCAGCAACACGGGGATATCTGCTTAGAGTTCATTGACACAGATCATCAACTAGCAAACATATTCACAAAACCATTGGCTGAAGATCGGTTTAACATAATGAGGCGAGAGCTCGGTATACTTGAATTTTCAGATTCATAATGTAGTATGGTAATTAAATTTAATTTTATGACTTGAAACTTTGAAATTTATTTAACAGAAATTATTTTGGAGCACAAGCCTAAAAAGGGTCTGTCCGTCACCACGACTACGATCGAAGCGACGCGGTATTTAAGAGTTCCTCGGTGAACCTCCGTTAGCTAGGACAGTACCCCTACAGCTAACCCAAAGTAATACTGTTACTAAATATAGGAGTCAAAGTCATAAAGTTGAGATTCAATTACCAAAACTGCCTTTATTGTCTCGGAAATACAAGTAGCCGAACTCGGACCGAACTCTGACCGAGTTCGAGCCAAATTCGAGCCGAGTTCGGTCGGCACTGTATTCTTCCAGAACTGAAAAGCCGGCCCTAACCCCTATTTAAACCCCTCTTCCACTCTTTTTTTCACTCACCAAAACGAGAATTTATCTCTTTCCTCCCAAAAACAACTTCCTACTCCCTCTTGGCAAGTGTTCTAGGAGATCCGGTGGGCTACCCAACTTCCTTCTCTTCCTCCTTTCTAAAGGTATTTCATTTTCTTTCCTCTTTTCTTTCATGGCTCCTAAGCGTCAGAGGGGATCAACTGACCAAGCTGGATCCTCTTTCTCTGATTATACTCCAGCAAGTCTCTTTAGTCCAGCACGACCAGTAGGATCAGAGGATTATGATTCCACTTTATTTTTTGACAAAGAATTCTCTGACCTATGGTTCGACACCTTTTTCGGTCGTAAAATTTATTTTGGAGCTTTCGTTAACTTTATAATTTTTTTTTGAGTATGCTCCTACCTTCGACCATCTAGGCTACCGAGATTTTTTCGAAGTAGCTGAAAATATTTTTGACAATGCAGTCCGAATGTTTTACTGCAACCTGCAAGTTAAACCAAATGACAACTTTTATTCTTGCGTTGCTGGGCAAAAATTAGAGTTTAGTGCCACCGATATCAGTGAATACTTTTATGTTCCTGATGTTGGTGAAGCTCTGCTAGATATTCATCATGTCTAGTTTTCAGAGGATGTCACCCTTGCCTTCTTCAAGGAATTAATTTGTCACCCAAACCCCCTTTCTCGCAGAGTATTTTCAAAACATCTAAATCAAAAAATTTATGAACTTCATCGCTTTATTTTTTCTGTTCTCCTTCCAAAGAAAGGATCTACTTATGAGATTACTTTCTTAGAACTCTCTGCTATGTACAACATTCATTTTGGTATTTCTTTTTCTATACCAAAGACTATGATGGCCTGGATGCTGAACTGCAGAAATACAGGACGCAACCTGGTATATCCTATGCACCTGGCCTCTATCTTCCACAGGTTTGATATTGATCTTCAAACCTGTGCATACTCCTCCATTCCCGTCGAGCTCACCAGATCTCGTAGATATCCTGCTCCACCTCTGCCACCTGGAGCTCAGCCTGTTCTAGATGTCGGTGCCGAGGCTCCTCCTCCTGATGTTGCTCCTGCTCCAGCCCCTGCTCCGGGATTTGATCCAGGATTCTATCAGAGCTTTGATGACTTTGTTGCTCTTTCTGCGCAATGTCATCAAACCTATCTTGACTCAGAGTTTCGCCACATCTATCAGGCTCAGGTGTTGCGGAACGGGATTGCGGATCTACACTGGAGTCTCTCTCAGGATCCCATTCATCCGGTCACTATCATACCTCACCCAGGCTTCACTAGTCCTCCGTTCGGAGATGAGGCATCCTTTCCTTACTTCGATCCTACTGCAGCTTATTTTCCTCCTGATGCTCATAGAGGTGATGACCCCACTATGTGACGTGGACTCAGCTGATGGATAGTGGATAGGATACTAGTCGATGATCTTATGCTATGATGTAGTTTTTTTTTCTATGTCTAAACTTCTTAGTTAGACATATTTAGTATTTTATGATTGTACTTTGCACTATTAGTGAGACTTTTTCAGTACTATATTTCAGCACTTTCTTTCCATATTAGTTGTTTATGCTGTGTTCATGTATCTCTTTAAGCTTTACTTTGTCTTTTGTTTTTTTATTGTTGGCTTCACACATTACGGGAGAGCCAAAGTCATTTTTATATTGACAAAGGGGGAGAAGAGCTATACATAACCAAACAAAACAAAACCACAAAAACAAAAATCTCAGGTATTTTGTTTGTTCTATTTTTTTAGATATATTTTGGTATAGACTCAAGTTTGTCAATTATCAAAATGGGGGAGATTGTTGGCCCATTCCATGGTCACACCCGATTTTGATAATCAATATGCACTTAAGTTAATACACAAAATATACAAACTACTGCTAATCATTTCAGGATATATGAAATCAATATCAACGGGCGTTGTACTGCATCATCAAGCATAGATATCATCAATCTGAAGATGAATTTCAATGGGATTTAGTTTGAGTCATTTTACATTTTATTCTGTATTTTATCTTTATTGAGTCTAGGACTTAAAATTGTAAAATCGACTAGGTAATACTGGCTTAGGTTTATCCTAGTCCAAAATTTTTAAACTGCCTACCTATTTCCATTTCATCTTTACAAAATGTACAAGATTATTTTTACAAACAGTTTTTGTCAAATATTTTGAAATTTCCCACGACAGAACTCAAAACCGAGTTCGGCCCGAGTTCGATCTGAACTCTGCCCGAGTTCGGTCACTTTGAATTCAAATGTCAGTTGTCTCCAAATCTGCGTGCAACGTCTCTATGTGAAATATTTGCATCAGAACTCTGCCAGAACTCTGCCCGAGTTCGGTCCCAGAAAACACCTATAAAAAGAAGAGAGTTTTTCATTTCAAATCACTCAATCATTCTTCATCTTCTCTTCTCTACTCACCAAGTGTTTTCAAACGTTCTAAAGCTTTCAAATCATACCTATACATCTCTTAGCCAAAAGCCAGTAATATCTACGTTGATTTAGATTCTTTTGGTGTCCAAGAGTTGTATAGAGGTCGTTCCAAGTTCAACAACTATTCTTGTTATGGAGCCGGTCGTGTGCTCGCACCAAGCACGGTGTTGTGAAGTTGGTCGTGCACTTGTCACCAAGCACGGTGTTGCAAGAGACTGCAAGCTCTCATTTAGCTTGTGCCATAGTGGATTAACATCGAGCAAGAGTACTCGAGACTGGATTAGTCCTCTCAGAGGGATACCGTTATACATCGCTGTGTCACTGAGTTTGATTTCTCTATCTCTTGCTGCATTTATTTACTGTCTCTTATTTACTGCCTTAGTTATTCTTAAGTTTTAATTGGTGATTATTTTTTGCTGCACACACACACTCTATTCACCCCCCCTCTAGAGGTGCTCAACGGTCCTACAGTATGAAGTATAGTATTCTTATTTTATTTATATTTCAGGGAACAACATATATATATATATATATATATATATATATATATATATATATATATATATGTTGTTCCCTGAAAATATATATATATATATATATATATATATATATATATATATATATATATATATATTAATGTTAGTCTTAATAAGTAGTATTTTTATTAATATTGTTAATAATTATTTTATAAAGATTAATTCTAGTTATTTTTCCAATACAGTTGAACCAAAAAATTATCTTTTAACAAATATGGGTTTTAGCTCTAAAAAGGTTTCTCTGATTATCTATCTAAAACTATTTATGTAAAATATGGCTTCAACTATCATAAATATTTTCAAAAATATGTTATAGATATTTTTCCTAAAATAAATATAATTTCCTTTATTTTAGAATTTTCTTTAGATCATAGATTGGATTGAGCATGATCGTGCTAATTGTACGGTCCTAATTTTTGTGAATTCTAACTTTGTCATATCGACCCTAGGCTAATCAGACTATCCTGGACCCAACGGGACTATCGGTTTCACCAGTAAAGTACCTCAGACGAGTACAATTCTGATAGTTTTCATATTTGATCATCTCTATGATTCATGTATTTAGTAGTGTATTACATTAATTTTCTGTTGATGCTCGACACAATGGTTACACGAGGTAGTAGTTATGGATTCTTTACATCTTATTCATGACCAATGTATTTTCGTGTTCGTGACATATCTGGATCTATGAGTACTAGTCGGGCGGGGAGGTATATTAATAGACATGTAGATAAACCTAGAAAAATCTCATTTGTCTGATCGTGTCTGATAGCAGTCGCACAATTCACGTACGGGGTGCCGGATATACCCTTAGCCGTTTACATGTCGAAAGTGTATTTCAACTCACTAGTTAGATGTAGCTTCTGGTGCTACCTTATACATTGCTAGCCATATGTCTTATCATTTTTAGTACTCACTTGTCATTATTATCATGCTCGTTCAGTTCTATGATTCCATGCTTGTTTATTCATCATGTAATTCCTTATTAATTATAGTTTTACAGATATTATCAATTATTGGAACTGTTGGTAGAATGTACTCGTTTCATTCCTGACTGAAAACCTATTTTTTAGGTTAGCCGTGACTACTCTTAGCATTAAGGAGATACGGGTGTACTTACAGGCCAAAACCTATAGATTAGATAGATGTGTTGTAATCATTTCAATATGTAAGAACATTATACTTTCTTTAAATATGAATCTTGTAAATCTTATAATATGATTTAGTAATGTGAATGAGCAATAAAGTTTTACTATATGATTTTGAGCATCATGGCCTTGACAGTGTTCTACTGTCGACTCTGCGGCGTAGGATAGCTTTTGCACGCCCTTTCATTGCGAAAAGCGGGTGCGGGTCCTGATAAGTTTTTGTAGTGGCCCATGCTGGTCAGTTTTTGCAAATTGTGCAAACTCGTGGTAGTACTTAAGTTAGTCGTACTATCGCGAGCCTGCGACTAGGAAATGCTCATTAATATTAGGAATGATTTGAATTTAGGAGAATGACTAGGACTAGGAGTCCCTTATTCATATGATTGTCGGGTGGCTAAAGTTATTATATAGGCCATGCAATTTAACATAGGATTTATTAAATTTAGATAAGTTGAGAAATTTCGTAGATATGCTATAGCGTTTTAATATGACTGTAGGATCCCAAGGTGGGTAGACCATTTCATTTGGTAAATTAGGCCTTCTTAGGACTCAATCCCTAAACCTTGATAATTTGATCAAATTATCTTTTCTGCCCCAACTAAACTTTATTATAACATCATAAGGTCTGTATTGCTATATATAGTTTCCATTAGCCCTAGTAATTCTTCTTCTTTTAAGGGTATATTTTACTTCCATCTATTGAGTTGGACCTAACTCAATTATCTATATATTTATTCATTCCGAGTTAGTTTTTCAAGATATACATATGTGTTTCCCCTCCATCTTTACATATTAAAGAAATATAAATATTTTTATTGTCTTTGATCATTTCTTCATAATCTTGATCAATTGTGCCCTTCCTAAACATCGTCATATCGTAAGTTGTATCACTTATGTTTTCCTTGAACCTAAGGTATTATTATTATTTTTCTCACTCAAAACATATATATATATTAACCTTGAGTTAGTTTCGACTCAATATTTTCGTCTCAATCATTAAATATTGAATAGCCGTGAAATAGGGAGTAGAAGATTTTTACTTAGTTTGGCTTCGAACATTATCCCTCCTAATCAATTATTTTCTTTCCAAGAAATGATATTTATACGTTAAGGACATATACTTCCATCTTCTTGGAACTTGTTTGAAATTCTAAAACCTCTTTGGAAATTTTTATGGGTATAGTTGAAAGAATATCCGTTGACTTACGATGGCAAGGCAGCAGTGCACTGTCGCCATTTATTTAAATTATTGAGACTGCGGGTTCACTGCAGCCAGCAACGCACTGGCGTGGCATGATCACTAAGTTGAAAAAACTTTCAAATAAACATAGGCTATCGAACATTATTAAAAACTATATTCAGTTGTCCTATTTTGATCTTCGAGTTATTATGTCAATATTAGACAAGGTTAGTAGAATATCGATACCGTATCTTTATTGGAGTCATGAAACCAAGAGTTTACTGCAGCCAGATGTACACTTGAGAGGCATGGATCCTCGGCAAAATAATTTCGAGTGTGTTTACGGTTTTCGAATACCGCAGAGACTACATCTTTTATTGGCATATAACTATTGGTTTTCATGATCTGCGAAACCTTGCACTCTCACTCCAAACTAATTGATATCATATTCTCATTAAAGTATTATAATAAAGCTTATAGTTCTCCCCCTCCTTATCTTCTGAACTTGAGTCGTCATTTAACTCCTTCTCATTTCCACCTATCTGTAGATTTTAGTACCTTCACTAGATTCATAATCATACCTAGACTGTGATTCCATGATTATGTCTACATAATTGATCGTGCTAAAAACGATTTTGATTTGGATCATCCTTAACGACTTTTGATCGCAACTGGACTATTTGATCATATTTTGATCATGTCAATTCACTTTTTTTCTTTGTATAATTGTACCTACATAATTTTGCTTAAATAGTTAATCGAATTAATCGTGCCAAACAAGTTTGAATTTTGGTCGTTCTTAAACGACTTTTGATCGTGATTAAACTATTTGACTATAATCATAATCGTGCCTATTCTTCAACTCAATTATTGCTAATGTCTATATTTCTAATCCACTATGATCATGACAACTTTGATCTTATTCATGCTCGTGCCATCTTCTTATTTTGATTATGCTTGGATGACTTACACGATTAATCTTGATCGTGACTGTATCTTAAGTTATATCTAAGTGACTGTAACCCCGTTTAGATTTTATCTAGAATTTTGATCATTCTTTAGCAATTTTGGTTGTGACTAGACCATGTTGACTATAATTGGGTCATGCAAAACCAGTTCAATTGTGATCTTCCTTAAAACATTTTTGTCGTCGACTAGACCATTTTGACAAAAGGTTGATCGTGCCAAATCATATTTTTCTGTTGTCTATTATTTTTTATTATATTTGATCCTATCCGCGATTGTGCGTGACTAATTTGATCATGAATCATATCATCCTCTTGATTATATCATTTTTTGTTTATTCGTATCGATTGAAATCCTGTTTTTTTACTATATTTTGTAGTCGAGCCTAATCGTGGCTTTTGAAGTTTTTACGGTAGATAATTCTAAGGTGGGTAGATTGTAAGCCCACTTCCCGATTTTTTTTGACAATTTTTTTTAAGTTTTAAGTATTTTTCTAGTTAGAGAATAATTTCCATTTTTATTTCTATTATAGACATTTTTGAAAAGAAAGGAGGTTGCCAAATTTTAGAAGAAATTTTATTCTAGGATTAATTTATTTAAATTATTGCCATATTATTTTAGAAGATTTTTTATTTATGAAAAACATGCATCTATAGATATCTGAATTATTCTTAACAATATTTGACTATTGATTTTATTTTAAAAAGATTATTTAAAATAATATGTATTATTTTAGGATAAGATTTTGTGATTGATTGGGAATAGGATTGGATCAAATCCAAATTTATTTCATGGAAAGATTTGTTCCAAAGATCTAATCCTTTCTATTGTTTTTTCCATAAATTCACAATCCCTAACTCCTCTTTCCGGATCTGCAAAATAATTATTCTCCTAACTATTTATTTTATTCGAATATCATGATTAGAAATAGCTTCTTTTGAAACGTTTAAAGATTATTTCACTATTATTTGGTGTTTCAAAAAACTAGTTAAAATTTATTGTTTGAAAATGCTATTTAATTTTTTTAATATAAAAACAATTGTTCTCAAATTTTAGAAATTATAAAATAGGTTGTTCAATATTTGATTTCTAAAATAGTTTCAAAAGTTATAAACATTTTTGAATAATAAAAACGAGTTTTTCAGTTATATGTAAAAATAAGATTTTGATTAATACAAATATGTCTTGATAATATTGTTATATTCACATTACTAGGATGTCAAATTAATCAAAAAAATAAGATTTGAGTATAATAATATGCTTTAAGTTATTTTTATAGAAATTGATAATTTTAATTCTACTATGTTATCTTTTTCTCAATGCTTCCTATTATTTTTCTTTTATCTATTTAAATTCGAGGACGAATTTATTTTTAAGGTGGGTAGATTTGTAACTCCTATTTCCGAATTTTCAAAATTTTTATTTTATTTTAACTATTGTGTTGAAAGGGATTTTTCGTCGATACCTTGTGAATAATATTTTAAGATTATTTATTTTATCAAAAATTAGTTCTAAATTAAATATTTTGAGAGTGCTACTTTGTTTTAATAAAAATGCCTTATTAAATAATATTATTGGAATTTCGATATGAATGTCAAAAGTTGTTGGTTATTATTTGGACCTTCAAACTAATGGTTTCGAAAGAGATTTGAAAATCATATTGGATCAATAAAAAGATTTTGTCAAATTATTTTTAAATAAGATTTGATTAATAGAAATATATACTTTAAATTATTTTGTTAGTAACAAAATATTATCTTAAATTCTTATGTTGATCAATTATAGGATAATATTTCTTAATGAGAAGATTTTTATAGATTAAATATTTTAATCAAATATTCTAGTTTATAATTATTTAATTCTTGTTTCTTTTAAAATTATAATCTTGATAAGAGAATTCTTCCTAACAGATTTTATCTATAAAGGTAGTGTATATAACTCGGCCCCATAATATCTCCTCTCCCTTACCCAAATCCTCTCCTCCGATAATTCTAAAATAATGCACAACCATCAACATCATCGTCAACATAGCCATTATACAAATGTGCCAAAGTGTCCGTGTCCACCATCACAAATCAGCGAGTCCAGCCTCGGGTCCGACCTCGGGCATTCATGTCCGTGTCTGTATTCATTTTCTTCTTCCAGTTCTTTAAAATCGTGGTACATGTTATCATGTTCAACACATCAGACACGACCTCACCATCAACAATATCACCGGCTCCCAGCATCTCCACCGCCTCGTCCCTCTGACAACCCACACACATGACCACCAACATCACTGTGGAGAGCACCACCTGTAGCAAACCGTCGGCCAAGCTAGGTCGTTTACCACCTCCCTATGTCCGACCTCAACAACCACCAAGTCTGGGTCAGCCACTCATCATCTCCATCACCACCACCCCCTTCCCTGTCGAACTCGACACCCAAACTAGGCCACCATTCCCTCGGCCAAGCCCGTTGCCGACCGCACGTTCGTTCGGTGAGCGATCGCCACAACACAGGGAAAGCCCGACCACCACAGACCCAAATACCCAACCCAAAACACCAAAATCAACCACGCTCACCTTCTCATTGAGTCCTGGCGCCGCCGTGACCATGCTGAATGTCGTACGCAACAGCGCCACCATGCTACCCTGGACGCGAGCTCCCCGTGTTAATCCTCCGCGCCCGATCGCGCCGACCCGCTCCGGCGAGCACGGTTACTCCTTGGCAGCCGCCGGCTGGCCGTCCACTACCAGCAAAGTTTCATCCGGGACTCCACACTCTGTTGCACTCATGTGGATCTGTGGCCACTCTTCCCCACTCAGCGCTAGCCTCCACCAGCTCCGCTCCCAATGTCGGCTCCGTTCCCCTGGGTGCTGACCGCCAGCAACGTTACCACCAGCACCGGCATCTCAACCTCCTTTTCTTGTTGAGCTCCAACGCACCTCCGATCTCTCCGACGAACTCCCGGAGGTGAGCCACTATCAGCCCCCCTCTAAAACCCTCTGCTCGCCTCCTCCTTTCCTTTATTCTCTTTCTTTCTTCGGAGAAAATAAAATGAGAGGCCTCTTTCTCTCTCTTTTCCTTTCTCTATAGTAATGTAGAGAGAGAATTTAACTGATGAATTCCTTTTGTTGCTAATGGCAATGGATGCTGCTTAGAAGAACAATGGATGGTTTTCCATTGTTGCTTTAGTAGCTTATCTAAAATAATAATATTAGTACATGGTATGTATACACATGTGGGGTATACATACATGACAATAAGTATGAAGTATAGTATTCTTATTTTATTTATATTTGAGGTAAAAACATATATATATATATATATATATATATATATATATATATTTTTAAACTAATCCAGCTTTATTCAAACTAGCAAAAGTGCAAAGTACAAGACACTACAAAGCTAGTGTTTACATTTAACCGTTGCCTTCTCGATTTTCCTGTGGACTTCTGCTATAAGCTTATCAGTCGAGTAAACATAGTTTTCATATCACCATTTGTTGCGATTTTTCCATAGCACCCAAAGTACTGCCGCAGCTGCAATCTCCTTCTTGTGCTTGTTCTTCTTCCTCCACCAGTCGCGCAGGCGATCTAGTAGACTTCGGCCTCCATCTCGAACCTGGTAAGTTGACTGAACTGATCTCTACACTCCCGTAGCCATATCTCCCTCGTGAAGAAGGTGTTCCAATGATTCTGAAGAATTGTTACTACAACAATGACATTTCGAAGCTAGGCTATATCCAAGACGGGCAAGGTTGTCATCCGTTGGGAGTTTGTTGTGAAGAATTCTCCATATTAACACCGACCATTTGATAGGAATACATAAACTCCAAATATGATTAAGTATGGTAATATAGGCCCGTGTATTCTAGCAATCTCCCAAGCAGAAGCAACCGATAACTTACCCGACTGAGTGTATCCCCTTCTCCATTCATCATTAATGTAGATCATATAATGATGTGAGATGTCTCGGCTGTGCAGGAGTCTCTTCCGAACATGTGAGGCATTGGATGTTACTGCAACCTCCGATGGAGCCGCGTGAAAGCAGTATTTAGTTTGAAGAACTGAGTCCATAGGCTATCTTGAGTTAAAAATTTCCACCATAGTTTGATAGTCATCGCATTCATCATGTCCTCCAATCTCTTGATGCCTAAACCTCCTTCTTCTTTAGTTATGGCAATCCTGTCCCAGCCAAGCCATGTCCGTTTAGCTACTCCATCTTGAGCACCCTAGAAAAAACTCGAGAACATGCTCTCTATTCTATGCAATACTGCTATAGGAGGATTACAAGCAGCTAATGTATAAACAGGAATAGAAGTTAGGATTGCCTTGATCAAAACAAGCTTACCCCCTCGTGACAAAATTTTGTTATGCCAACCCTCTAGCCTTAGACGAATTCTATTCAGTAGTTCTTCGTACATGCCACTATTGTGCTGTCCCGCCATCAGAGGGCATCCAAGATAGGTGAACGGGGGAGTGCCTATGTTGAACCCATTTCTAGACGCCAATTCTGATCCCCTCTCATTAAGTAAATTCTTCAAAATGTATATAGATGATTTAGCCTTGTTGATTTTCTGCCCCAAGACAGCCTCATATCTCGTCAGTATATCTGTGATCTTAGTAATAAATCGAAGATCTTCTGCTACGAATAGAAGAAGATCATCAGCATATGCTAAGTGTGTTATCGGCTGGCATCTTCTAGGAGATATAAAAGATGTGAAGCCATCAGTCCCTGGCAATCTCTTCAAGCTTCTGGATAAAGCCTCTGTTGTGATAATGAAGAGTGCCGAGGAGAGGGGGTCCCCCTGTCTCACTCCTCTAAATGCTTGAAAGTATTTCGTCGACTCGCCATTGATCAGCGAAGCATACCAAACATTGTTAATAATGCGAAGCATCATGTCCACCCATTTGTTGTGAAACCTGAATTTGCGTAAAACTTTCATGAGAAATCTCCAATCAACCCTGTCATATGCTTTTATCATATCCAGTTTAATAGCTGCATTGCCCCCTCTATGCTTCTTGTTTATTTTGGCCATCATTTCTTGAGCTAGTAATATGTTGTCAACAACCTCGCGCCCCTTGATGAATCCACTCTGTTCGGGAGAAATAAGACATGGAAGTAACGAAGCAAGATGACGAAAGAGTAATTTGGAGATGAATTTATTCATAACAGAGCAAAGCCTTATAGGTCGGTAGTCCCCGAAGGTGCTTGGCTGTTTCACCTTAGGTATAAGGACCAATAAAGTATTTGTGAATGCACGTGGTAATGCAAATCCATCTACGAACATGCCCAATACCTCTGTCATATCCTCATTGATAATATCCCAACAAGCAATAATGAAGAGGGGGGTGAAACCATCCGGCCCAAATGCACTGTGGGGATCGAGCGAGTTAATGGCGTCGAAGATCTCTTCTTTAGAAGGAGCTGCAATCAACTCTTCATTATCTTCCTCAGTCACTAAGGAGGGGATGTTTGATAATAGATCAATGTCCTCCTGAATATCACCCCTTCCATAGAGCTTCGAGTAAAATTCCTTAGCATATGCATGAATAAGGGACTTCTCCTTCAAAATAAAGCCATCCTCCGTCGTAATAGAATATATTTGAAGTGTTCTCTTTCGATTGGTAACACAACCATGAAAGTATGAAGTATTTTTATACCCCTCAAGGTCCCACTTAAGTCGAGACTTTTGCTTCCAATACGCCTCCTCAATGCACACGCGTTGCTTAAGAATAGCAGTCGCCTTAGCCAGTTGCTGACGACTCTCTAAGGAATTTGCTTTCTCATTATGAATTTCCGCTACAAGAACATCATCCTCCGCTTGCTTCACCTTCTGAAAGATATCTCCATATGTCTTGCGACTCCATGTTGATAATACTTTCCTACAAGCATCAAGCCTAAGCGCCATCCTGGTGATACCATTACAGTGATCCATAGATTGCCAAGCTTGTTGTAACAATGATTTGAAGTCCTCATGCTGAACCCAGAAGTCAAGAAATCTAAATTATTTCCTGCCACCGTTCGAATTGGATTTGAATTTAGTGAGTATTGGTGCATGATCGGATTCCGCTTTGTTAAGGTGCTCAACTGAAGATAAAGGAGCCAACTCTAACCAAGCATTATCATAGAGAACCTTGTCCAATCTTGATCCCCGCCTCCCATCTTGCTTAGACTTGAGCCATGTGAAATAGCTTCCAGTGTATTGCAGATCAGACATACCAGTGACTAAATTGAAGTTTGTAAACTCTTCTATATAAACTGGATCAGCAGGACGACCTCCAATTTTTTCCTCAGTACGTAAAATTGCGTTAAAATCACCCCCTATAGCCCAAGGGGAGTTGATAGAAGACTGCAGTTGGATGAGTCTCGCCCACAGCAATCGATGCCCCTCCTTGGTAGGGAAATAGCACAGTTGGACTTGGCTATGACCCATATATTCCCCCGCTCATTAGAAAAAGCAATAGAAAAACCCAACTTCATTTGATAATGGAGTAATTGACTGTTATCAACCTTAGGCTCAATAATGCCTAGAAAAATAATCTTATGAACTCGCACCAAAGTTTTGATCCTCTTAAGAGTCATCTGGCTGGCGATACCACGGACATTCCATATAAGTATGTTAAACATGAGAGGAAGTGGTAGGTTTACCAGTTGTTGTAGTGCTTGCTGCTTGCCTTGTGATTCGATCTGAAGGCTCCACCGCCTTCTTAGACTTTTTCCTCCTTTGTTGTGTTGCTGAAGCTTCTGTGATCGGATGCCCATCTTCTTTTGGTCGAGTGTCACCCGGACACCCATCTTCCACTATGGTTCTCTCATCCGGCCGTTCATCACCGACTGTTTCTCACTCGACTTCATCGGCCCAGCTGGTAATCGGCTCGAGCAGTTCTTTCTCTTCATGTTCTGGATCAATGCCAGTGACTTGTTCAGTTGCTGCTGCAATAACCTCCGAATTCCCGTTGTTAATGATTACTTCAACCGCCATTTCCTTTTCTGTCTCGATCGCCTCACGCAATACATGCAAAGCTGTCAACTCATTCAATGATATCTGGGCTTCCTGAGCAATATCCAATAGTTCTTTGGGATGAGAGAGTTCATTATTTTCTAAATTCTCATGGCTTTCCTTCCCATTCACCTGAGTTTCTTTGTCATTAAGTCTTTCATAGGATGTGGAGTTGGAGGTATTACTAGGAGCACGAGTTGGAGTGTTCTGGCCTTCGTTAGCTAGCCATCCTTCATTGGTTCGCTGCAAAATAGAAGTGACCTTCAAACCCGTCGTCCCTGGACGCATGTCTGCTTCTTCTACGTTGTGTTGCTGATTAGTCTCTGGTTGAGTAGCTTGGATAACTTCCTTGCCTTTGTTCTTCATCTTGCATGAGGATATCTGATGCCCTTGATGATGGCAGTGAGAGAAATATAATAAAATATATTCGTACTCTATATTCTGCCTGAAACTTCTTCCTGTTGATCGATTTATGCTGATGCGCTGTTGTATAGGCTTACTCGTATCTATCTCAACAAAAATGCGAGCCCTGCTAGGTCGAGACAGATCTGTAGTTGCCTTATCAATTTTTAATGGAGTCCCTATCGCAGAAGTGATCGCAAACAAAGCATCCTTGGCATATAAATGATGCGGCAGATCAGGAAGGTCCACCCATACTGGCATGAAAGATGATTCGTACATAGCTGAAAAATTAGGCTCCCATTTAAATACGCACATCGGTGCACGCGATATGAACCAAGTATCTTTAGCACGTAGTCGGAGATAGTCTTCTTCAGCGGAAGGCCTAATGAGAATATATTTGCGGTCAATGACTCCCGCCTTGATATCACCTTGGAATTGAAAACCCGATAGGGCTTTACGAATCACCTCTATGGAGGGTTTGGTGTGGTAGAATTTTCCAACGAGAGCAAATTGGAGAGGGGATGCCAATGACTGTTCCTCCTCATCTAAAAAAGAAATAGCGGGGACACCTTTATATAAAGACACCGGTCTAGCAGCCAGGCGAGGGGGTTCCTCAACCCGACTGGAGACGACGTCAGCAAAGGTCTTGGAGGCCATCCCTTGAAGACGCCGGCCCGGCCAAAGGCCTAGCCGGAGTCGGAAGAATCGAAGATCTATATATATATATATATATATATATATATATATATATATATATATATATATATATATATATATATATATATATATATATATATATATTGGTCTTAACCGAACCAAAAAAAAAAAAAAAAAAAATATATATATATATATATTGGTCTTAAGAAGTAGTATTTTCATTAATATTGTAAATAATTATTTTATAAAGATTGATTCCAGTTGAACCAAAAATTGTATTTTAACAAATGTGGATTTTAGCTCTAAAAAGGTTTCTATGATTATCTATCTAAAACTATTTTAGTAAAATATGGCTTCAACTATCATAAATATTTTCAAAAATATGTTATAGATATTTTTCCTAAAATAAATATAATTTCCTATATTTTAGAATTTTCTTTAGATCTTAGATTGGATTGATCTTGATCGTACTAAACGTACGGTCCTAATTTTGTGAATTCTAACTTTGTCATATCGATCCTAGGCTAATCAGACTATCCTGGACCCAACGGGACTATCGGTTTCACCAGTAAAGGACCGTAGGTGAGTACATTTCTGATAGTTTTTATATTTGATCATCTCTATTATTCATGTATTTAGTAGTGTATTACATTGATTTCCTGTTGCTGCTCGACACGATGGTTACACGAGGTAGTAGTTATGGATTCTTTATATGTTGTTCGTGACCAATGTATTTCCGTGTTTGTGACATGTCTGGATCTATGAGTACTAGTCGGGCCGGAAGGTACATTAGTAGACATGTAAATATACCTAGAAATATTCCATTTGTCTGTTCGTGTCTGATAGCAGTCGTACACGTCACGTGCGCGGTGTCGGATTTACCCCTAGCCGTTTACATATCGAAAGTGTATTTCAACTCACTAGTTAGATGCAGTTTCTGGTTCTACCTTATACATTGCTAGCCACATGTCTTATCAATTTTAGTACTCACTTGTCATTATTATCATGCTCGTTCAGTTCTATGATTCCATGCTTGTCTGTTCATCATGTAATTCCTTATTAATTACAGTTTTATATATATTATCAATTATTAGAACTGCTGTTAGAATGTACTCGTTTCATTTCTGACTGAAAACCTATTTTTCAGGTTAGCCGCGACTACTCTTAACATTGGAGAGATACGGGTGTACTTGCAGGCCAAAACCTAGAGATTATATAGATGTGTTGTAATTATTTTAATATGTAAGAACATTGTACTTTCTTTAAATATGAATCTTGTAAATCTTATAATTTGATTTAGTAATGTAAATGAGCAAAATTATGTAATTTTGAGCATCATGGCCTTGATAGCGTTCTACCGTCGACTCTGCGATGTTGGCTGGCTTGCACACGCCCTCGCATCCCGAAAAGCGGGTGCTGGTCGTGACATCCAATCTTAGCTATTTCTTTTATTCCGGGACTGATGACAATGTCTATTTCAGCATCCGGAGTTGTTTACGAAAGTCTCACTTTTGATGTTTCTATTGGTTTGATGGTTTTAGCGCAAGATGTCGTCTAGTCGTTGTACAACCTCCAAGCAAGTATACCTTGCCCACTTGATTTATGCATGTTTACTTCCACTTATTCATGTTTATGTCTATTTTTATTTTGCCATGTCTGTTTTGTCCATGCTTCATGATGTTTTCTTACTTATTTTCTTATATGCTACATGTCTTTCTTTTCTTGTCACATATTGGATCTTTGCTATAGTATACTTGATTAGATTCCCGTATTCTTATGCATTGATCTTGACTTGATCGGATCACATGTATTTGTCTTGACTTGACTTTGACATGTTATTAGACGAATGACACAAGAGACTCATTGGTTGACTTTTCGGATTCGATTTGACTAGAAAATATGTTTAAACCCTAACCTAGCCAACCCTACTAGGTAGAGCGAAGTTAGGTTGCTATGAACCTGTAGAATTATTTTGAATTTATTGTTGGGATGTTGTACAACCAAATAGGTTAATACAATTTTGTATATATATGGTTATATAGCAATTTTTCTAAAAGATATATCTATAAGATTAAGTGTATCCAGTTATACACATTTTACATACATACCTATATATATTTATGCTCGATTTTCATAAATAATTATGTGTATAAGTTTGTGTTCAATTTAGATAAACGTTTGTATATTAATCGAAATACCAATTATATAAATATATATATATATATAAAATATATATATATATATATTATATATATATATGTTTGCAAAAACAAAAGTTTGATTTCTACAAACTAAGAAAGAAAGAAAGTACAAGAGTACAATAATTTCTGGGAAAGTATAACTATAGGAATCTGATCAGAAGGCGATCACTTTATCCCTTAGAAGATGTGATATTGAAGACACAAGCCTTTGGAGAATGCAACAGCACTTTAGCAGGAGATTATGATCATTCGTCATGCTTTGGAACCGATTTGAAACTTTAATTATAGAGTTCTGAAATAACTATTTTTCTGGGTTGCACGCACTCTGAGTTGCACGCCTCCTATCCAGTTGCGCAAGCGGTTACTTTAACTGTTGGTGACGCATGGCATCTTGTCAGTGAGATGCGTATGGTCGTGGACAGTGTAGTAGACACGTTCTTCAAAATTAGTGGCATGTGCGACCACGTCATCTAGCTTCTGGACAAAAATTAATCAAGTGGCGCCAACTAGCTAGGTTGCACCGGCGCGACTTGATAACTGGCACCTCTGACTCAGTCTTCTATGCTGTGGAAATTTTTACGCCCTTTGGTTGCTTGCGCGAGCTAGCTGTCAATACTTAATGCTGACAAAATCTTCTCGAGCGCCGCGGTGCTCGGGATTCGAAGAGATATTCTCCGACTGTTGTTATGTCAGTAATGATGGCTACCGTTACAGTTTCTCGATGAAACTTGCCACGTAGGGACCTGCGCACTTTGATATGGGAGCAACCTGGGTCTCGCGCAAGTCAGTGCCTAGGCACCACTTGATGTTGGTGCCTTCTTGTGAGTGGCGCCAATTCATTTTTAAGCTTCTACAAGACCCCCTTCAAAGTTTTGAAAGATTTCAAAATTTGAAATACTTTGAATTAGAAACGATCAACATGAGTTGCGCCTGTCAATAATGTAACCGACCCCGATTTCTGAGCGCAAGTTGCGCAACGGTCGGGAAATCTTCTTTGGGCTATAAATAGCCGTTAAGAGAGAGAAATTTCACTTTTTACTGAAAAGTTGTTCTCTCCCCACCTTCCTATCTTTTTCTTCCCGAGCTTCTTCGACCATCAATGGCGCCAAGGAAGTTTGTTGCTGACAAGGGCAAGGCCCCTGTTGGACGTTCATCGCGTGCATCATCGATGAGGGCACCTCGATACGCGCCACCATTGTCGAGAGCCGAAAGAGCCAACCCGTCGCTCGAAGGTGATTCTCAGAGAACGAGCCGACTCAGGTGCCAGTTAACAATAGTCCATCATGCCAGAGTCAAACATCTCTTTTTAGAGCTCTGGTTGACCTGTGCACTCTATAACATGCGCCTCCTCTTTTTAGAGTGCAAGCGCGCACTTTATTACTTGTGCCTCCTCTTTTTAGAGTGTCGGCTGCATCAAAACACATTGTTCATTTTTTTGAACTGTGTTGTGCAAGTTTCGAACTTGTGTCTTCTGAACTTGCGCAATCGTGCATGTCGAACCTGCGTACTTCAAACTTGCACCAGGCGCAACTTATGAGCTTGCGCAATATAGAAGTTGAATTCATGCAAAACTTGAGTTCATGTTCCTTCGAACTTGCACTAAGTGCACTCTGTAGACTCGCGCAACATAGAACTATGCGCAATCTAGAATATATTTTAGAAGCTCATACAACCTATGACCTCGCGCACCCCGTTTTAAATTTAGAGATTGTTGCATAGACTTTGTAATTGATCTTTGCCACCCTTTCTTTTTGCAGTTGATCTCATGGAAGACCCAGATGCTGAGAGATTAGCTTTGGCTTTCAGAGTGTCGGAGTACCGAGAGGACTTATCCCATATATCATACCCTAAATACGATCTTCCTGAGTCCACAAGGGCCATGCTAGCAGCTCAAGAAAATAACACCTTATTATGCCTAATGAACGGTAAACCCCTGGAAAGTTCGGACAATATCGTACACAGGAAACCAGCTTTCTTGTTTGGAGATGCAATTAAGAAGACGTCCCAACCCAAGGTGAAGAAAGAGGACAGGATCTGCCAATGTGGGGACATAATTATGTACCTCACAGAAATGTCGAAGCACATGTCCCTGTCTCGATATGCATTCTCCAATTACCCACGACGGATGGCATGGGATATGACCCCAATTCAACTAGTCATAGTTGGACAAATATGCTACAGACTGGGTCCTCAGAGCAAGGATTCATTCTACAGCACTTCAGAGAAATACGTCTCTCACCTGAGAGGTTTGAAACCGAGCTGTGTGCCTCCCGAAGATTCTTCGCTGCTACTTCCCGTCAGAGTGCCCATCTTTGCGAACATATTTGCGAAGGCTGAGGGAAAGTATCCAGACCAGACAATGCATTTAATAGGCTTAGTGAACCATGATATGAAGCGCTGGAACTGCGTTGTCATTTGGGTTTTGGATCAGTTCAAGGATAAACTCCTCGAGTTAGAGCTTTATGATCCGTTGGGATACTTCTCACGACTTTCATCCAAATGCCCACATGTTTTTGGCTCTGATAGAACGATACAATGACAGGACCGGTACCTTCATGACTCCTCACGGGGAGATTGGCTTTGCGCTTCACGAGATAAAGTATCTTTTACACTTGCCAATGGATGGAAACCCATATGAAGAATATGTACCCATGAACTAGAAGTTGGATATCATGTTAGCGGAGAACCCTCAGATGGTGGCTATATTTGAGGAGTTGCTATGCCACTACATGGTCTATTCCCTTTATTATAAGAGTGCTTCAAAAGGGACCTGCTATACGATCAAATGGCTGCCATACCTATTTCTGGGCCATATCCATGAAGATAAAATCGTCGAGAGTCAAACTTGCGATCCTTGCTTTTTCAGACCACTCAGCCGTAGCGAAATAGAGAAGTTGATAGAATAATCCAAGCATGTCGATAACATCCTGAATGTATACTGGCATCCATTCACTGCTGGTGCTACTATCGAGAGTTATCTTAGGAAGGGTTACAGACCCCTGTCTCGAGAAGCCCAGCTGGCGGGTTTTCTCTCTTTATGGCTACGGCAGTTCGTGGTACCCTGAGCCAGTGCAGCTGAACGATTCCATCAAGGAAAAATATTTGCTGCCGTGCATTTACTGTTCGGCTACAAGATCGACCTCCTCTCGGCGATGGTTTGCCGTTTGAACGCAGGCCTGCGTTCCTTTGTTGATGCCATGGTGCATGACAAGGCTGCTCGGGAGGACTTTTCTCGCACCGAAATACCCTACACTTCTTGTTTGGGTGGTTGTTGTTGTACTATCCCAGTTTGATGAACCCTGATATGAGTGTAGTCGGAGGAGACTTCATCAAGCGTTATTCCAATGCTCGATGGAATATAAACGCACTTTCAGAATGCAGAAGACCTATGAACCGAGGTTCTGGATGGAGATTTCAATGCGTCCCTCCCCCTCCAGGATATGAGAATCTTTCCCACAGCTCATGGATTTAGAAACAGCCTCTCCGTCTGTCTTCGACTAATTTTGTATGGTTGAAGACAATCCGACCATCCCACCTGGTGTACCAAGCCGGGTTGCTCATGGATTTAGAAACAGCATCTCTTCGTCTAGAACCATATCTACCAAGCTGGTTTGCTCGACAGTTTTGCTACGATCAGATGCATGTGGGTAACGCTACCACCTGTTTGCAAGTCAAGGGTTGCCTAATAGATGGTGCCAGAGCTTGGGGATATTACAATGCAAGAGCCACCAAGGCCGGGTTCTACATGCCCAACGTTTCTCAAATGGGCCCGCGTATGTTATTTACATATGCAAATTTTTATACTTCCACCAACACTTTCACCGAAAACTTCAACCTAGCTGACAGTTTTGCTAGTGGTTGACGATCTAGAGCTGGGGTTCACACTGCACAATCATTCAGAGATGAGGAAGATCATAACCCCGCCGATGAACCTTTGGAGGCTTCTCTCCTGGGATTCTTTGATGAAGTCAATGATCCACTAGATGTGTCACTAAAGACACGAAAGAAGAAGTCTCCTGCAAAGGGGCTTAGCAAGAAAAGAAAGACTGGAGAATCATCTACTCCCTCATACCCTGATGATCTCCCTTCTTCACCTAAGGCTCCAGAGAAAAAGAAGAAGACCACATTGGTCATTACTGAGCAACCCACCACCAGGACTACGCGGTCCCAGACAAAGCAGATGCAGACTGGAGCATCCCCTGGAGGAGAAGAGGCAACTCCTTCTTCAGTTCCAAGAAGTAGCCAAGTTGTCCAAGAAGAGGTTACTAGAGAACCCATTGTGCAAGGCAACCTCGATGAGGTTGAAGAAGAACCTGAAACACCTCTTGTGCGCAAGACTAAGAGGAGATTAATGGTGACTCCAGAAGATCGTCAAGAAATTGATGCTCTACCCACTCCTTCTTTACCGACACAGCCTTCGAGGCGACCTTATGCGTCGTTGCCTTTACAGGATATGCCACCTCCACAAGGTATTTTAATACTTTTTTGATGTGATCTTGATTGAGTAACATATTGTCATTATTCTTTTTCATCTGCAGAGGTTACAATAATCAGCGCTCCGGCTCCGATTATAACAGAAGGGATTTCGGGGCCCACAATCACAAAAATGACTATTCCTATGACTTTGCTAGCTGCCGCAGGAATTATGATGTCATCTCCAACTCCATGAATCCTAGAGACTATACTTTCTTAGAAGGAGTTGCCTTTTACAGAATCCAACCCTGATGTCACTGTTCCTTTCGTAGCCCAAACTCCAACTCGCTCTCAAAAGGATCGAAAAATGATAGCGGCTTTCGAAGGCTGTGACTACGGCGATGCATTAATTGAAGATGATTCTACAAGCGTCGTTGAAGGAGACCAAGCTTTAGTGGAAGTCCCGCCAAATCTAGAATTACCGACAGAAGAGGACCATACCACTGGTGAAGGTGAAGAACACCTTGCTGATGACATGGGGCATCTAAGCCCAAGAGCTGATGCTCAAAAAGATAATGACAACCTTGATGATCACTAAGAAGTTGGTGGAAATCAGGCTGTAGCTCTTGAAGATATTGGGATTGATGAAGATCCTAAAACTGATATTGAGGGGACTCAAACCCCTACAGAACAAGTTTTTAAATCCAAAGGAGCGAAAGTGGTTGCTCCAACTAACCAAGTAGAGTCAGGGGCCGAAAGCAGCCATTTTCTATCGGGTGGCTAAAAAGCTGGGAGCAGCCAAGCGGCTGTGTCTGAGACTACTATGGCAAGGCTCCGCTCAAATCTAGACATGCCCCGTGAAACCCCATACATATTGTTGGGATCTCGTAAATTTTTTATTTTTATTTACCTTAACTCCTTTGATGATATATTATGATTGTGTATCTTGATCGCAGAGGGTCACGTGGGGACAATTATAGTAGCTCCGTCAATCGCCTTCAGTTTTGTCACGCCCCAGAACCAGAATACTGGAGAGCGGGGACAGACACAGCCAGCTACGTATATTAAAATGGAAACCACCTCGATATACGGTCACGGCTGTCTAGAAATATGAGGGTTTACTACAAGCCAATAGTCTCTTATGGTCATGAACAAGCCTAGTGTCTCAATCACAGCAAGTAAGTAAGTCGCAAGATGTATGATCACTAAATATACAATGATAATGTAGGATCGTTGCGCACCTCTAGAGGGGGGTGAATAGAGTGCTTGTGTGCAGCGGAAATATAATCACTAATTAAAAAATTAAACTATGGCAGATATGTAAGAGACAGTAAATAAAGATAGGAGAATCAAACTCAGTGATACAGCGATGTATACTGGTATCCCTCTGAGAGGACTAATCCAGTCTCGAGTACTCTTGCTCGATGTTAATCCACTATGGCACAAGCTTTAACTGAGAGCTTGCAATCTCTTACAACACCGTGCTTGGTGACAAGCGCACGACCGGCTTCACAACACCGTACTTGGTGGCGAGCGCACGACCAGCTCCACAACAGAAAAGTTGTTGAAACTTGAACGACCTCTTACAACTCTTGAGTAACCAAAAGACTCTAAATCAACTCTGATAGTACTGGCTTTTGGCTAAGAGATGTGTAGGTGAGATTTGAAAATCTTAGATCGTTTAGAAAACACTTGAATAGTAGAGAAGAGAAGATGAAGAATGAATTGATGATTTGAAGTAAAAAGTTCTTCTCTATTTATAGGTGTTTTCACCAACCGAACTCGGGCAAAACTCGGACAGAGTTCGGATGCAAGTATCTCGCAAAATAGACGTTGCTCGCAGATTTGGAGGCAACTGAAGTTTGAATACAAACTGACCGAACTCGGACAGAGTTCGGACCGAACTCGGGCCGAACTCGGCTTGGAGTTCTGTCATAAGATATTTAAAAATCTTTTGTAAAAACAGTTTTTAAACATGTTTTTGGTTATTTGTAAAATCATTTGAAAAGAATATTTTCGAAATATGTTTTTGAAATATTTGTAACCGAAAATACGAAAGGGTAAAAATAGGTTTCTAGAAAGGAGGACAATTTTAACCCTAAGCCAGTATTACCATAATTAATTTTACAAAGTAATTCCTAGACTCGATAAAATGTAAAATACAGAATAAAAGTAGAAAAGAGTCTTCAGAAGATTTTGATGACTTTGACGCTTTGATTTATGCAGTATATCGTCCGTTGAATATGATTTCATGCATCCTGAAATAGTTAGCAGCATTTTCTATATTTTGTGTATTGACTAAAGTATATGTTGATTATCGAAATCGGGTGTGACCGTGGAATGGGCCAACAATCTCCCCCATTTTGATAATTGACAAACTTGAGTATATACCAAAATATATTTATATCAAATAGAACAAAATATCAAAAATACCTGAAAATTGAGATGTTTTTGTTTTGGATATATCTTGCGTTTGGTATATACTCTTTTTCTCCCCCTTTGTCAAGTAGTAAAATGAATAGGCTCCCCCGTAAATCATGAAGCCAACAATAGAATAGACAAGACAAAGTGAAGTAAAAAGAAGTAATCACAGCATAGACAACTGGAATAAAATGAACTATGTCATAATAAACTGAAATATCATAGAGGTTCCACTAATAATCCAAAAAGTACAACTGATAAAGTCTAACTGAAACAGTTTAGACATGAAATAAAATAAAACTACTACATAAACTGCATCAACTAATCGAAACTAAATCCACTATCCCATGGCTGAATCCACATCACATCGCTGGGTCGTCCGCACTGGAAGGATGATGAGGGAAATAAGCAGTGGTCGGGTCGAAATACTGAAAAGTGACCTCATCAGTAAAACGAGGACCAGGGAAAGCCGGGTGTGGAAGGATAGTGAGTGGACGGACTGGATCCTGAACCAGGCTGTAGTGGAGATCGGCAATACTGTTTCTCAGCACCTGGGCCTGAGAAATGTGCCGGAACTCGGAGTCCTGATGACATTGCGTAGAAACGGCAACGAAATCATCAAACCGCTGGTAGAATGCCTGATCGAGTCCTGGGGCAGGAGCCGGAGCAGGATGAGCATCAGCTGGAGGGGCCTCAGCATCAGCAGCTGGGACAGCAGGAGCAGCACCAGGAGGTTGAGGAAACCGACGAGAGCGGGTCAACTCAACAGGTGGAGAAGAAATGGCACACGTTTCAAGATCAATCTGAAAGCGTCGAAATATACTAGCAAGGTGCATACGAAAGACTAGGTTCCTACCTGTATTCTTGCAGTTGAGCATCCAAGACATCATAGTTTTTGGAACGGAGAAAGGAATTCCAAAATGAATGTGATAAAGAGCAGAAAGTTCCAAAAATGTAACTTCATCGGTAGAGCCTTTCTTCGGAAGAAGGGCCGAGAAAATCATACGATAAAGCTCGTAAAAAGTTTGGTTTAGATGTCTAGAAAAGATTCTCCGGGGAGGAGGAGTAGGGTGACAAATCAATTCCCTAAAGGAAGCTAAAGTGACATCGGCAGGGAATTGAATATGGTGGATGTCAACAAGTGCATCACCAAGATCAGGAACGTGAAAGTATTCACTGATATCGGTGGCGCTAAATTCTAATTCCTGTCCAGCAATACAGGAATAGAAATTCTCGTTTTGTTTTACTTGCAAATTGCAGTAAAACATACGGACTGCATTGTCGTAAATGCTATCTTGGACCTCGAAAAAGTTGCGGAATCGAAGTTGATCAAAAACAGGAGCATATTCAAAGAAAGTTGTAAAATTGACGAAGGCTCCAGCACAAATACGACGAGAAGAGAAAGAATCAAACCAGAGATCGGAGAAGTCTTTGTCGGGAAACAAAGTGCCATCATATTCCTCGGGATCTCTAGGTCTGGCTGGACTAAAGAGACTTGCCGGAGTGTAGTCGGATGAGGAGGAAGCACCTTGAGAAGAATTTTCTCGTTGACGTTTCGGAGCCATGAGGAAGAAGATCGCCCACTTGAACTCGTCGATTCCTTGCAGAGAAGGAGGAGGAAGGACTTCTAGTAGGAGATAGAAGTATTCCACGTTTTGGTGTGGAGAAAAAGTGGAAGTAAGGATGAATTATATTGGTGCTAGGGCCGGCTGTTCGGTTCTGGAACCATCACATCGCCGACCGAACTCGGTCCGAATTCGGTCCGAACTCGGTCAGAGTTCGGGCCGAGTTCGGCCACTTGCATTCCCGAGACAGTCAAATCAGTCAGGTAAATAAAGACTGTAATAAATAACAGTTGACTGGTTTATTAAATAACTGCTATTATTTTCGGGTTAACTATAGGGGTTGTTCCAGCTAACGGTGGTTCACCGGGGAACTCTTAAGTACCGCTTCGCTTCGACCGTAGCCGTGGTGACAGACATACCCTTTGTAAGTTTGTCCCCAAAAATAATTTTCATTAAATAATAAATTGTCAAGTCATAAATACAGTTTTAATTACCATATGTTTTAAGAATCCGAGAATTCAAGAATGCCGAGCTCACGCCTCAAGATGTTAAAACGGTCTTCCGCCAATGGTTTAGTGAAAATATCAGCTAGTTGATGTTCAGTATCAATAAATTCTAAGCAAATATCCCCGTGTTGTTGATGATCACGTAAAAAATAATGTCTAACTTCTATGTGCTTTGTGCGTGAATGACAGATAGGGTTCTTAGTCAAATTAATTGCACTAGTGTTATCATAATAAATAGGAACATTTGTATAGTGCAGATTGTAGTCCTCTAAGGTTTGCTTCATCCATAAAATTTGAGCACAACAGCGTCCTGCGGCGATATACTCAGCCTCAGTTGTTGATAATGCTACTGAATTTTGTTTCTTGCTAAACCAAGAGACTAAGGCCTTTCCTAAGAAATGACATGTGCCACTGGTACTTTTACGGTCCACTTTGCATCCAGCAAAATCCGCATCCGAGTAACCTATAAGGTCAAAGGATTTGGTTTTGGGATACCATAAGCCAACTGTAGAAGTTCCTTTAAGGTATCGGAAGATACGCTTAACGGCACTAAGATGTGATTCCTTAGGGTTTGCCTGATATCGTGCACATATGCAAACACTAAACATAATATCAGGGCGACTAGCAGTTAAATATAATAAACTACCAATCATACCTCGATACTTACGCTGATCAACAGGTTTGCCACTTTCATCAGCATCAAGCTTTGTAGATGTAGCCATAGGAGTCCCAATTGGCTTTACATTCTCAAAGTCGTACTTCTTCAGTATGTCCTTCGTGTACTTGGCTTGGTTGATGAATGTTCCGTTCGAGTGTTGTTTGATTTGCAATCCTAGGAAGAAGTTCAGCTCTCCCATCATGCTCATCTCAAATTCACTCTGTATACACTTGGCAAATTCTTGACAGAGTTGTTCATTAGTAGAACCAAAGATAATGTCATCTACATAAATTTGTACTAGAAGTATATCATTATTCATGGATTTAATAAAAAGAGTAGTATCAATCTTGCCCTTTGAAAATCTATTATCAAGTAAGAAGGCGCTTAGGCGTTCATACCAAGCACGAGGTGCTTGTTTGAGTCCATAAAGTACTTTCTTAAGCTTGAAGACGTGATCAGGTTTTTGAAAATCTTCAAAACCAGGGGGTTGTTTCACAAAAACCTCTTCTTTCAAATAACCATTTAAAAATGTGCTTTTCACGTCCATTTGAAAAAGTTTGAAATCATTAAAACAAGCAAAAGCGTAAAACATGCGGATGGCTTTTAGTCTAGCAACAGGAGCATAGGTCTCATCATAATCAATTCCTTCTTCTTGATTATAACCTTGTGAAACTAGACGTGCTTTGTTGCGTAGAACTTGTCCATCTTCACTAAGTTTATTTCGGAACACCCATTTGGTACCTATTATCGATTGACCAATAGGTTTAGGAACGCGTTCCCAAACTTGGTTTCTCTCAAATTGATTAAGTTCCTCTTGCATGGCAGAAATCCAAAATTTATCAGAAAAAGCCTCATCAACATTCTTAGGTTCTATTTGTGAAATAAATACTACATTAGCTGCTACTTCAGAATCTCTAAGAGATGAACGAGTACTTACACCTTTGGATACATCACCTATTATGAGAGTTTCTGGATGATCTGGTTTGAATCTCAATGATTCGAATCTTTGGGCCATACCTTTCACAAGGCTCTTCTCAGTTCCTGCATCTTCGGAACTTTTATCAGTTCTTGCCTCTTGGGTAGGATCTTTCTCAGAACTCTTCTTTGTCTTTGTAGGTGCATCTTCATCATCACTGTCGCTAGATCTATGACTATTCAACTCATCAAAGGTAACATTAATACTTTCTTTAACAATCAAAGATCTTTTATTAAAAATTCTATATCCCTTACTCTTAGCAGCATATTCGAGAAATATCCCGTCATCTGCTTTGGAGTCGAACTTACCCAAGTTATCCTTGGTGTTCAGGATGAAACAGCGACAACCAAAAACTTTAAAATAAGAAATGTTTGGAATTCTTCCAAACCAAAGCTCATATGGTGTTTTCTTCGAGATTGGTCGAATTAACACCCTATTTAAAATATGACAGGCTGTACTAACAGCTTCTGCCCAAAAATATTTAGGAAGATTATACTGATTAAGCATGACTCTAGCCATTTCGCTTAGAGTACGGTTCTTCCGCTCCACAACACCATTCTGTTGGGGAGTTCTAGGACAAAAAAAATTCGTGGTAATATCCACTATCATCACAAAACTTTTTGAAATCAGAATTTTCGAATTCGCCACCATGATCACTTCGGATACGAGTAATCATGAAGCCTTTTTTGTTTTGTACCTTTTTACAAAATATCTGAAATTCAAAAATAGCATTACTTTTGTTTGATAAAAAGTAAACCCATGTAAAACGAGAGAAATCATCAACAATGACAAAAGCATAGAGTTTACCGCCAAGACTAGCAACTCTACTTGGACCAAATAAATCCATATGAATCAACTGCAAAGGTCTCGAAGTACTTACAGCGTTGATGGATTTAAAAGAAGACCTATGTGCTTTGTTCTTTTCACAGTCAGCACATACCATGTCTCTCTTGAATGGAATTTCTGGGAGTCCTTTTACTAACTTCTTTGTGTTCAGACGTGAGATAGTATCCATGTTTGCATGTCCTAGTCTCATGTGTCATAGCCAGCTTTCATCTTGATTGGCTACTAGGCACCTTCCTGCATTATTAGTATTCTCCAAAAAGAAAACATAAATATTGTCTTCTCTAATCCCTTTATATACGGGATCACCAGATGACATATCATATATGGTACATTTATCTTTCACAAAATTGATACCATAACCATTATCTGCCAAATGACTTATGCTCAATAGGTTATGTTTCAATTCAGTTACTAGACAAACATCCTTTATTATTGGGTAAGGAGAAATACCTACAGTACCATTACCTATAATATCACCTCTCAAGTTATTTCCGAAAGAGATGTATCCTTCTTTCTTCATCGATAGCGTAGCGAATAAAGATGCATCACCAGTCATGTGTCGCGAACATCCGCTATTGAGGATCCATTTGCTTCTAGCATGAGAGGGTTGAGGGTCCACCTACAAAACAAGTAGATGAATCCTTTGGTACCCATTTTCTGAAGGGTCCATGCTGATTAGCTTTAGGTCTCTAGACTAAAGTATGGTTATCAACAAGCTTTCTTGCAAAACAATACTGTGATGTGTCCGTGTGTACCACAATAAGTGCAAGTCAATTTGGAACCAGATGTGGTTGAAACTGTGTTCACATGCTTGTTTGGTTTCTTGGAGAACCTATAAGTGAAAGCATGATGATACTCGTGTTTCTCCTGTGCTTTCTTGTTTTTAGTCCTCTTAGGTGTATGCTTTGCATTAGGACTAAAATTAGGCTGTGTCACAGGCATTTCCTGTTTGCCTAACTTGATTTCTAACTTTTTAGAAATCGCAATAGACTCTTCATATTTAGCAGTCATAACTGAGAGTCTCTGTTCTGTTACTAAGTGCATCTTCTTCTCTGTGTCATACAACTTTTGCATCTTACCATAATCTCTTTCTTTCTTTTGAATAGTGAGGATAGCCTCATGATAGTCTACCTTGAGTTTGGCTATCTCTTCCGTGTTACCGGTAGTAGATGTCTCTTTAATATCTTGAATAAGATTGGACAATCTAGCTAACTCGGTTGTGTATGCCTTAATCTCTTTTCGAGATTGCTTATACTTGTCAAGCACATTTTTGTGTTCTTCAAGTAAATTGCTAAAGGCATTTTCTAACTCATCGAAAGTAAATTCATCATATAGAGGGTATGAAGATACCTTATCAAATGCCATAAGACAGACATTTGCATTGCCGCAGGGTCTATCCTCTTCTTCAGAATCACTGGCATCACTTTCATGCCAGATACTTGTGTTGGCATACTTTCGACCAGTTGTAGCTTTTCTGCTTGATCTTGATCTGTCATATGGACTGCACTTCTTGGTAGCTGGACAGTCCTTCTTCATGTGCCCTGACTTCTTACATCCAAAGCATATGGTTTCATCTTCATTGCTTTCTTGGACGTCTTTCTTCTTTCTGCTTGTAAACTTTAGATACTTTCTGAAGTTCTTCACAAGTAGGGCTTGTTCATCACCACTTGATGATTCTTCATCAGAATCGTTGTATGTAGCTTTTCTTGCTTGAGCTTTGAAGGCGATTGTTTTCTCCTTTGGTGTTGCTTCTTCAAAGTCTTGCAAGTCGAGTTCATGGGTCATGAGCTTGCCCATCAAGGTTTCCAACGACATTGTGGTGAGGTCGTTTCCTTCAATAATTGCTGTAGCCTTTGGATTCCAATTCTTTCTTAGAGCCCGCAACACCTTTCTAATCTTCTCGTGATTACTGTAATCTTTACCAAGAGATTGCAGAGGATTAGTTATATCAAGAAAACGAGTAAACATCTGTGTAATTGACTCACCGGGTTTCATCTTAAAAGATTCATATTCCTGAGTCAGTCTACTAATTTTGGATTCTTTCACTTGGGAAGTCCCTTCATGGGTTACCTCAAGGAGTTTTCAAATTTCGTGAGACGTCTTGCAGGTTGAAACTATGTTGAACTCAGTTTTGTCAATTGCACAGAATAGTGCATTGATGGCTCGAGCATCAAGACTAGCCTTTGCTTTTTCAGCATCGGTGTAGTTGTCATGCGGCTTTTCCATAAGAATACCTTCAACCACTGTAGGTGGTGGTTTCTTATACCCATCAATGACTATTGACCAAAGATCAAAATCTAGAGACTTAAGAAAGAAAGTCATACGTGTTTTCCAGTAAGTGTAATTTGTTCCATCAAATAGGGGAGGTCTATTTGTGGATTGCCCTTCACCGTTGAATATAGATTTCACGGCTGCCATATATATACTCTCTAGGGTATGTTATATAAGAATATAACCTGCTCTGATACCAATTGTAGGATCGTTGAGCACCTCTAGAGGGGGGGTAAATAGAGTGCGTGTGTGCAGCGGAAATATAATCACCAATTAAAAAATTAAACTATGGCAGATATGTAACAGACAGTAAATAAAGATAGGAGAATCAAACTCAGTGACACAGCGATGTATACTGGTATCCCTCTGAGCGGACTAATCCAGTCTGAGTACTCTTGCTCGATGTTAATCCACTATGGCACAAGCTTTAACTGAGAGCTTGCAATCTCTTACAACACCGTGCTTGGTGACAAGCGCATGACCGGCTTCACAACACCGTGCTTGGTGGCGAGCGCACGACCAGCTCCACAACAGAAAAGTTGTTGAAACTTGAACGACCTCTTACAACTCTTGAGTAACCAAAAGACTCTAAATCAACTCTGATAGTACTGGCTTTTGGCTAAGAGATGTGTAGGTGAGATTTGAAAATCTTAGATCGTTTAGAAAATACTTGAATAATAGAGAAGAGAAGATGAAGAATGAATTGATGATTTGAAGTGAAAAGTTCTTCTCTATTTATAGGTGTTTTCACCAACCGAACTCGGGCAGAACTCGGACAGAGTTCGGATGCAAATATCTCGCAAAATAGACGTTGCTCGCAGATTTGGAGGCAACTGAAGTTTGAATACAAACTGACCGAACTCGGTCAGAGTTCGGACCGAACTCGGGCCGAACTCGGCTTGGAGTTCTGTCAGGAGATATTTAAAAATCTTTTGTAAAAACAGTTTTCAAACATGTTTTTGGTTATTTGTAAAATCATTTGAAAAGAATATTTTCGAAATATGTTTTTGAAATATTTGTAACCGAAAATACGAAAGGGTAAAAATAGGTTTCTAGAAAGGAGGACAATTTTAACCCTAAGCCAGTATTACCATAATTGATTTTACAAAGTAATTCCTAGACTCAATAAAATGTAAAATACTGAATAAAAGTAGAAAAGAGTCTTCAGAAGATTTTGATGACTTTGACGCTTTGATTTATGAAGTACATCGTCCGTTGAATATGATTTCATGCATCCTGAAATAGTTAGCAGCATTTTCTATATTTTGTGTATGGACTAAAGTATATGTTGATTATCGAAATCGGGTGTGACCGTGGAATGGGCCAACAGATAAGGCGTCCCAAATATTACATATTCAGCTGATCATGAAGCTAGTCGTTACAAAATATTAGGACTAGCAAGAGTTTAGTCATACATGATCAACCTTAGGATTTGTTAATCATGTTTACAGCCCGTAGGCAGACAGTAAGTAAAGTACATCGAGCTAACAGGTGCTCGTCGGCTAAACGCCTCAAAAGAATAATTTTTACAATAGAGTGAGGAAACAAAATAGAAAACCCACTCTTGGCCCGGATTCCGTCTAGTGTTCACCATTGGGCTGGAAGCTTGGTAGATCCTCGGGAGCTGCTCCGAAATCTGGCCACACAAAACCAGCTGGGTCAACCCCAGAAAGAGCAAGTGCCACAAGGGGGGCACGAAATAAGAACAAAAGCCAGCAAATAACACAAGAAAGACTAATATTAAAACTAGGATTACGAAAACATGTTAGGATGATATACGACGAGATAACCATGGAACTATTCCGATAGCCAGGTTACAACCCGTAAATCAAACAAGGACCGGGGTTGTAACCCTTCCTCTGAACAGAACTTGGTTTTCCATCATTTATCGACAAGATAATAATATAAGAAATCAAGACAGGAAGCAATCTTATACTGGATCAAGACATGACTAGACTGGTTATACTTCATTCGATCAATCACGGCCAAGCAGATCCTACGGCTTACTACTTTAACTAACTAGGGTTATCACAGGCCTAATTACTAACAAGATGCAGTGAGATTGTTCCACAGCCACAAGCCCTGCAGACCATCCAGGCTACCCAGGACGAAAGATTAGGGTTGAATTCAGGTGGGTACATCACCAGGGAGACAAATGTACCCTTAGGTGACTTAGAGGGTGCAACACTCGACGGTGCGCTAGAAATGTGCCCTACTCGACGGCAGGCTACAGATCCCAAGAGCGCCCAGGTAATGGGATTGCCTGTAGCTGTGTCATCTCATTCATGACTATTGTGTTATTCTAGTTATTAACCTTAATCCATTTTAGTAGGAGCTCCTGACCGTGGTACTCAGGAGTCCCATCCTAGACATGATGCAAGACCGGACAAGTGGATTTAACAAGCAAGCAAGAAAAACTACCCACGGTGTCAAGGCAAGTCAAGTTAAGTTATCAAGATAAATCATGTCAGGGTATTTGTCAGGAGTGCGCCACGACGGGCCACTATCATGTCAGGTTAGTCATGTCAGGAGTGCACCACTACGGGTCACTGTCGGGTTAGGCGAGTTCCTTGTCATACATGCCATGTACAATAGTCATTCCAAACATATTAAGTAAAATCAAGTTCATGACAAAAGGCGTAAGGATATAAAATGGGCACAAAATATCTAATAAAATATTAATATACAGGACAATAGAAGAGCCAAGCTTAAAGAAATAAGACCAAAACTCCAAGAGCTAATGGGTTAAGCAAGGGGGTCAGGGAAGTAGCGTACGAAAAGTCACGCACGCGAAGAGAGAAGCGTAGGTGAAAGTCACGCACGCCACAGGAAGCAGCTGCGTGAAAGTCACGCACGCTCAAGGGAGCAGCTGCATGAAAAGTCACGCACGCTACAGGGAGCAGCTGCGTGAAAAGTCACGCACGCTCAAGGAAGCAGCATACGTGAAAGTCACGCACGCTCAAGGGAGCAGCTGCGTGAAAAGTCACGCACGCTCAAGGAAGCAGCTGCGTGAAAAGTCACGCACGCTGAAGGGAGCAGTGTACGTGAAAGTCACGCACGCTCAAGGGAGCAGTGTACGTGAAAGTCATACACGCTGAAGGAGCAGCTGCGTGAAAAGTCACGCACGCTCAAGGGAAACACGCTTCCAACAGAAAGCGTACTCAAGCCTGCGTACGCAGCGCTAAAGAGCGTACGTAGCTCAGTGTGCGTAAGCTAAACAGCTCTGCACACTGCTCACTGTCTTCTCCAAACAGCAAGAACACCATGGATGAACCCAAGGCTTCAAAACATCATAACTTGGCCATCCGAACTCCAAATCCGGATTTCCAAGGCTCCATATTGGGTAGAATTGAATGCTCTTCCACATGGAAACATCAGAACTAAAAGAAAACCAACCAAAATGGATCAAAACATGCAAAATCCGAAAATAGCAATAACTTAGATCTACATCAACAGAGACTCCAAATCATAAAAACCCAAGAACTAATGTTGATCTCCATGTCCTAAACTAGCAAATGGACAAAGAAAAGAGGGTCCTCATGTAGTGGCAAGATGCACTTGCCTAGGGTTGGGAGAGTTGTGTTGAGGAAGGAGAAAAAGAAGAAGAAGGAAATTAATGGTGGAAGTTATGAGGAGAGAGAGTGGTAGGTGGGGATATAAAGAGGGGGAGTTGTGGTGGGTTGAGGGGGTAGCATAGGTTATGGTGATCCAACACACATAAAACCGAACCAAACCGAACCATCCCCAAATAAAACCGAGTCATGAGAAAACCTAAAATACGAGAAATACTGAAATTCCACAAGTCGAGAAAAATAAAATACATGCCAAAATCCAGATACGAGTATAAATACGAAATACGGGAAATACGGGAAATGAGGGTGACAACTCTATCCACCTTAAAAGAATTCCGTCCTCGGAATTTAATCAAGGAGCTAGAGATTGCTACGATAAGCTACACTAATCACAGGCAAGTTACACTAAGCAGTTCAGTCATGCAATCATACAATGCAAGCAAGGAAGGGAAAATGTAAGGCATAAGAAAGACATTATACCTCACGAGTCAAACAGGTAGGGATATCGCAATCAGATGTCGTCCTCACGCTCCCACGTTGACTCACCCAGAGAGTGATAACCCCAAGCAACACAGACTAATTTAATAGTCTTGTTCTTGAGTATCTTTTCCCTCCGGTCCAATATAGACACGGGCCTCTCCTCATACAAAAGGTTGGTACCAACAACCAATTCCGAATGGTCTAGGACATGGCTCAGGTCCGGAATATACCGTCGTAATTGGGACACATGGAATACATCATGCACCTCACTTAGCGACGGCTGAAGAGCGAGACGATAGGATATATCTCCTACTCGCCAAAATAAAACCGAACCAAACCGAACCATCCCCAAATAAAACCGAGTCATGAGAAAACCCAAAATACGAGAAATACTAAAATTCTATAAGTCGAGAAAAATAAAATACATGCCAAAATCTAGATACGAGTATAAATACGAAATACGAGAAATACGAGAAATAAGGGTGACAAGTTTTAGCTCAACCCTGGCTCCTTTGAATATAGGGACTCGTACTGGAGAATGAAGCTCCTCCATGATGCCAGTGCTCAGATCTCCTGAGGCGCAATATGTGATTCCTCCAGCTGCTGCAGAAGGAGGGATTCAGGTAGAAACGGCTACTCCTGGCAAATCAGCGATGAACAGGGTCGTCGTTGAAGCTTATACCAATGCTTTCTTCACTTCTCTGAGGCCTCTAATTCAAATGGTCATGGAAAAGGACCAACCTTTTGAGTCAGTAAGGGGCCCTTCCTCCTTTATCATTGGATCTATCCGCAAGATCGACTATTTGGATAGGGTCAACTATTTGGAACACATCTTGGATGAGCTTGAGGAATCCATCAAATCTTATAAAGATCTAATAAGAGGAAATTTCCAAAAGCTCGTAGATGCTGAATGTGAAGCGATGGCTCGTGAGGCTACAATTCAAAAGGCTAACTTCGAAGCTTCTGTGGTGGCTTTCTCACGACGCTCTGCAGAGTTGGAATCTCGCATTGTCGAGATAACTTCTTCTGTTGAGCGTCATAAGAATGAAGCTACAGAGAAAGAGAAAGAAGCTACTGAATGCCAAGTTCGTCTTCAGGATTTAGAGATTGAAACGGCTCGACTCCAAGAAGCACTCAAAGCGGCTCGACGATGTGAAGATGAGCTATTAGAAGTGCATTAAATTGCTACGAGCCAACTAGATGGCCTGAGGAGGCAACGGGATGCACTTATCCAAACTGAAGGTGCAGAACTGGAACGTCGGGCTGGCTCGCTGCAACCATTCGATCCAGAGTCTGGGAGAGCTCTAGCTAGGCAGAGGGTACCTGACTCTAGAACAGAGAAAGCTGAGAATCTAAAGAGACTGATTGTTGATCTCAGTACCCAACCTCCTCAATGAAGTTGTTCATGTCTTTTTCTTATTTTCAAAGGATGTACTTTTTGACATTTTGAACACCTTTGAAATAAAACTTAATAATATTTTTATGGTTCTATTACTTATCATATATCTATAGTAGATATAAGTAATAGATAAGAATAGAAAATATGCTCAGAGGTACCGGACATGATATAACTCCTTAGAAAATAACAATACTAATTATATCTGTTCAAAGGTAATATGGACGTGACAGAATATAATTCTCATAATATTGTCATTTCAAAAGACGACTTTATCAGAGGTAATATGGACGTAATAGGCCACTGATGTAGATAATAATATTCAGAGGTAATATGGACGTGAATTCATGTATCTATTGATTATCTTCAAGTCAGTTGGGACTCAAAGATAGGATATCTTTTAAAACAACTGGGTTCCAAAAGATGAGATTTACGATAAAGTGACACAATCTGGATATACTCCACCAGGGATTTTGAAGATTTTTTATTTGTGGTTTTATTTACAGAAGAGTGAATAAAAGATAATAACTCGGTATTTTGGGATATGAACAATATTCAGAAGATGTTTTGTACATTCTTCAAACATAGTATTTTTTAAGAATTTGCCATTAATGGGCATCATAGCGACTCGGCCATCTATACCAGTTAGTTGATATGCTCCGTCTGAAAAAACCTTGCTTGAGAAAACCTTGCTTACAACATAGGGACCTTCCCATTTTTCTTCGAATTTGCCCTTGCTCATGTGTGTCATAGTCATAGGACGTCTAACAGTAAGGACTAATTCGCCTTTTTGAAATGCTCGTACTTTGACTTTACGGTTGAAAGCTTTTGAGATGCGAGCCTGATATAGCTCGATATTTTGTTGAGCTAATAGCCATTTTTCATCAAGAGCTTTAAGCTCTTGACGTCGAAGATGATAATTATTTTTTGTTGTGAGCTTATTGGCAATTACAATCCTTAAGGAGGGGATTTGAATTTCTAATGGTAGGATAGCTTTGCATCCATACACCAAGAAGAAAGGTGTGCAACCGGTTAGAGTGCGTACAGTAGTACGATAGCCCATAGACATTCTCCAAACTTTTCACTCCAATTTCTTTTATTAGTAGAAACAAATTTCTTGAGAAGCTTGATGATAGTTTTGTTGAATGCTTCAGCCAGACCGTTAGCTGTAGGATTGTAAGCCGTGGAAGTAACATTGTTGATTCTGTTGTTATCACAAAATCGAGTAAACTTTTGACTGATGAATTATGGTCCATTATCATGAATGATTCGTTGAGGAATGCCAAATCTATATATTATATGATGTTTGATGAAGTTGATGACAATGTTGATCTTGAGTTCAGATAAAGGTATGGCTTCCGCCCATTTCGAGAAGTAATCGGTTATAGTTAGTATAAACCGATGTCCTCTAGATGACGGTGGATTGATAGGACCAATGACATCCATGCCCCAAGCTTCAAAGGGTCATGATGCGGCAGTCGGGTGAAGGAACTCTGACGGTTGATGAATGAAATCTGCATGAATTTGACAGGATCGATATTTCCTTACATATTCAATGGCATCCGCTACCATAGTAGGCCAGTAGTAGCCCATACGTCGGATACGATCCGGTAACTTAGGATCGGGCTGATGTGCACCACATAAACCATCGTGAGCTTCACGTAGTATTTATTTTGCATCATCTCTCGCAAGACAGCGTAAGAGTAGACCATCAAATATTTGTCGATAGAGGGTCTTAGAGGTGTGATTATAATAAAACCTGAGTGATCGCCTACGGATTGTTGTAGCTTCCTTAGGATCTTCAAGTAAAATGTCATGTACCACGAAGTCGATTAAAGAAGCTCTCCAGTCTTTACTAATGATGTTGATTTCAATTGAATTGTTGGACTCAATTTTTGAGTTATTCTCGATATAAAATAACTCTCTGTTAGTGATGACAATCATCTGTTGTCTTCTCACTGGGATTGCTAATACGGCTACCAGATTAGCCAATGCATCAGCCTCCGTATTGCATGCCTGACGTATATGTTCAATGAAGAAGCCCTTGAACGATGTAGCCAGTCTAACTGCCGTTTCATGATATGAGATGAGATCCTGGTGCCAAACTTCATACGTGCCTCTAACCTGATTGACGATTAGTTTAGAGTCTTCATATACTTCAAGATATTCAACATCCAATTGTTTAGCCAATTAGAGAGCAATGAGCAGAGCGTTGTATTCAGCCACATTGTTGGAACACGACTCGTCTAAAGAACAAGCTCTTTGAATAGCTAATCCTTCTGGCGATATGAGGACAATTTCAACTCCTGCGACAATGGCACATTTTGGTCCGATTCTGGATGCACCGTCAAAGAATAGATGTCAGGCAAGAATTTCTTCTGAAATTATGTTGGATTCCAAAGTTTCGTCCGGAATCTTGTCATAGAGTTTAGACATCTCCAGAATTGGATGAGCCGCGAGGAAGTCAGCTAAGGCTTGACCCTTAACAGACTTTTATGGGACATAGACCATATCATATTGTGCTAACAATATGGCCCATGTTGCAAGTCTGGAATTAAGTGTACTGGGCTTCTTCATCAAGACCGGAAGAGGGTTAACTCTGAAGATAACATGAATATTCTGGCCTGTGATATAATGTCTGGTTTTTTGAACAGCAAACATGAAAGCTATATACTCCTTTTCCACCGGGCTGTATCTATGTTCAACCTTGATCATTATGCGGCTGAGATAATAGATAGCTTGCTCATGACCTTTTTTGTTCTTCTGAGCTTGTAAAGCACCCAATGAATGATCCATTGCTCGAACATATATCAGGAAGGGTACTCCTGAGACTGGAGGCACTTGAACTGGAGGGTTCATCAAGTACCGCTTTATGTCTTCAAATGCTTGCTATTATTTTTCAGTCCAAATGAAAGACACACATTTCTTCATGAGTTGATTAAACGGTCTACAACTTCCAGAGATATTTGAGATGAATCTCCTGATGAACGCAAGCCGTTCGTAGAATCCTCGTAGCTCATTTAGGTTGCGTGGAGGACGTATCTCTTGAATGGCTTTGATTTTCTCAGGGTCAACGTGTATACCTTTTGAGGTAATAACGAATCCAAGAAATTTTCCACTAGAGACCCCCAGGAATTACTTGGTAGGATTCATCTTGAGTTGATACTGGCGCATTAGATCGAAGATAGTTCTCAAGTCTTGGATGTGGTCTTCCTTTAGATGACTTTTGACAGCAATATCATCGACATAGAATTCAACTGTCTTTCGTAAATGATCACGGAAGATAGTACTCATAGCCCGCAGATAAGTTGTACCAATATTTTTAAGACCGAATGGCATGACAGTGTAGCAATAGACTCCTAGAGGAGTACGAAAAGATGTATATTTCTCATCTTATGGATGCATCTTGATTTGATTGTATCATGAGAATCCATCCATAAAAGACATTCGTTTGAATCCGTAAGTATTGTCGATCATGACATCAGTAATCGGAAGAGGAAACTCTGCGACAAGCATTGTTGAGATCTCTAAAGTCAATGCAGACTCTGACCTTCCCCATTTTCTTCATAACTGGGACATCATTAGCAACCCAATCAAGATGTTGTTCTTTTCTGACAAAACTACAAGAGATAAGCTTCTTGACTTCAGTTTCTATGGTATTCATCATGTCAGGTCAAAATGGACGATGTTGTTGTTTGACCGGCCTTGCATTAGGCAAGATATTGAGCCTATGGGTAGCAATCTGAGGATCCAGTCTCAGCATATTCTCATAACTCCAGGCGTAGCCAACAATGTATTCCCGAATAAGCTAAATTAATTCTTGTTTATCCGCTTCTGGGAGACTTTTGCTGATGAAGATAAGTCTTGGCGAGCCTTTTTCTCCAACATCAATCTGAATTAATTAATCTTCAGTAGGGGTTCTCGTTGCTCAAAGCGAAGTTCACATTGAGTGTCCATCCTTTGTGCCCAAGGATCTACTTCAGGAGCTTCAATAAAGTCATTATCGTCTTCTGAGAATTCAGCAGACACCATATTGGAAGATAGTGTTACCCGATGGACGTGGCCTACACTGGTACCAGAATCCTATAAAATAAAATCAGAAGAGTTAGATTGCTCCTCTTTATCAGATTCGGAGGCTTCTAGGATCGGAATCAGCGAGGTATAACCCAATCCACGCTTCGTTTTACCGTAATATTGCAGTGACTTTCCTTTTGGAGCAGGGACACAAATAGGAGTTCGCTTTTCCTTACCGCCATTTAGACCAGCTTTAAAATTGTAGCACATCTTTCGAATGATAACTTTTGATTGTTGACTATAACGATGTAGTTGGAGTCTTCCATTATCGTCATTTTCTTCCTCGCTATCGGGCATAGTTTTCTGCTCTATTCCTTTACTAAAAAGTATAGGAAGTTCATCTTTCTTCCTGGAAGGAACTAAGAAGGAGTCTTACACTGGTTCGGGCAATACTTCATCTTAGAGAGGTTGCACTACTCCTATTGTAAGTGGTTCGATGTAATCTAACATTTCTAAGTAACATCGAGTATAATAAAAGACATCAGTATACTGTAAAGGACATGCTACTTTATTGATTTGTACATCATCATTTACAATAGGATCCTTGGTCTTAGCAGAAAGCTTAGTAAGGTTGATAACCAGAGGAGGAGAAGGAAAAGGAGGAGGCTTGTTACGATAAAGGTCGACAATAAGAGGCTCAGAAGAGGTGAGCTCCCTGTATTCCATTTTTTCAGTAGGATGTTTAGCATGAGAAGAAAGATGAATGGTCAACGTCTTAGAGGATAAAGGACGAGAAGTACGTCCTTTGACCGGAATCACAAGAACATTATCTGGGGTGTTACTCTGATCTTCCACAGTATCCATGGCCAGTACAACTTTCATGAATTCCTCCTTGTACATTCGGGAATCAGTACAATAAGCTTCGATACCCCGGAAGGGGTTAAGATCAGACACCTCTTTGTGGACCTCTCCATTGACGTCCACATAGTTGAAGCATTGATGAAGAGTTGATGGCACGATATTATGCTCATGCAGAAATAGTCTTACCAGCAAGGCATTATAGGAGCTATGATTGTCGATCACATAGAAGGTGACCTTTGTATGGAGATTGTCGATTTGTAATTTCAGGCGAATCTTCCCAAGGGGTTCACTTCTACCGAAATTAAATCCCAGGATTGTCGTGATAGTTGTGAAAAGATTATGCACAGGGATCTTTAGAGCATATAGTAGAGTCTTTGGCATGATACTGAGTGCAGACCCAAGATCGATCAGGATGCGGTCAACCTTTATTGTATCGATATATCCCATAAAATAGAGAGGCCGGTCATGTCGATTGTCTTCCAGCAACATATCATCCTGTGTAAAGGTGATATTGGACATCAGCTCCATCATACTATGACAATAAAGGCAGGTCACAGGCTCCTCGTCTGGCTTTTTAATGAGTGTCAGACAAGTGTCGGCTTGCATCAAAGCTTCACTCAATGTTCCTCGAGTTTCCCTTGAGAGACGCAGGAGTTCAAAGATTGATAACATTGCTGGAGTATTAGCCAATTGAGCCAATATATCAAAGTTATAAGACTTCTCAAGTCCAAGAGGTAGAATCTTCTTTAATACTTTATCAAAATGGACATGTTGTTTTCCTTTGCGCCGCCGTCAATTTGAGAGGAGTTGGTTCCACTGGAGGTGATGAAGCTGATAGAACATTAACAGCAGAAGAAGATGATGCTAAAGGAGCCTACGGAGTGGAGCAGGGCTCTCTTGACCTTTTGAATAGTTTTTCAGGTAAAGTATCCCAGACCTGGAACCAGTTAAGGCTTCTACTTCGGATATAGGTTTGAAGGACACTGTATTGCAACTCTTTGTCCGGATCTTGATTTTGGAAAACTTTCTTTGATAAGATGAAGAGTCTGTCCAGAAACCTAAACCAACATGAGATTGGTTGTGTGAAAGGCATAGAAAAAGAGGTACAAGAGATCCTTTTCCAAGATTCAGGCCAGGAGCCTTTTGTAGATCATATCCCATCTTCGTCATAAGTTCACGAGATTGTTGACTATATAGATGGAAGGCTGGTTGGTAATTGGCCTCTAGCTTTGGCAGCGTTATCTCAAAAGAAGAAGAAAAAGAATCTGCCGCTGAGGTGAAGGTAGCAGTTAAAGCTGGAAGACAGTGTTCACCCAATGAAGTCATATGACAAGACTTGTATTTGGCAACTTTCTTGCACTTTGTGGATGAAGAAGGTGCTTCAAGTCAGCCACCAAATCAGGATGGATCCACACAAAGGAACAAGACCATCAGTTCGTGCAGGTGGGAGATTGACAATCTCCAGAGTAGCTTTCGGGATAGGTATGACTCCATCCTGTACAAGTTGAGCAGGAAAATCGCCAAACTGTAGAGAAATGATGTTAGCAGTTACGGTTTTCTCATCTTATTGAAGATTGATTGCGCCGGATTTGATTCTCTCTTGGATTTTCCCTTTGAGCACATATTATGCTCGAGTCGGGTGTCCAATAAACCTGTGATACACACAATATTTAGGATGATTAGTTTTACCCATTTTCTCTGTCTACTTTGCGTCCGACAGCTAAAGTTTATTGCTCTGGATCAAGCAATCAAAGATGCTCATGACATCATCCTCGTCGAAGGAGTATTCTTATTTAGGACATGGTGCCCTTTGTGGTGGTGCCGTTGGAGTAGGTGTTGAGACCTATGTTGACGGCTAGAGCTTCTTTGCCTTTAACATTGATAGCCAAAGTCTTTTTGCCTTTGCGGTTATTCTGGCGGCCACCGCCGTTTGATGTAGTATATTCATGTAGCTTCCCTTTCCGGAGAATTTTTTCGAAATATTTTTTGATTTTAAATAGCGATTTTAGAATTTTATAAATGATTATTTAGTTAATTATTACGATAGACGATTTTAGTCATGGTTCGGAAGTGGAGTACCAGACGACTAGGAATCGTGGCACGGATAGTGCAGTGGCATTCCTTGACTAGTGTTTAGCCATGGTAGGGGAAGGCCGAGCCATAAGTGAGTCCTAACTAGAAAAACCAGGCCAAGTTGCGACTTAACCTTTCTAGATGTTTAATTATTTATTAATTAAATTATTGACTTGCGGAAGATCCGGTTGTACCAAAATAGTCCTAACTTGACCCGAACCAAACCCAGACCATGTAGACATATAGCGTGACCAAAAATGTCCATGTAGGTGTGCATTTATTATACAAGTAAATATTTCGTATTTTATTTAGTGGGCTAGTAAATATGTTGCGACACATTGATTATATAAATGTACATATATAATATTTATTATTGATATTAAATTGTTAATTATTTTATAATAGGATAAATATTCTTTTGTGATGTATTTCTAGATTGCTAGGATTTTATACCATATATATGTGTGTACATATATATATAAGTACAAAAGTATTTATGTGTATTTATGTATTTATATATAAATATATATTATATATTTATGTATATGTGTATATATATATGTATATATATATATATAGGTATTTAACTATTTTATGTGTGTATATATATACGTATATATATATATATCTATATATATATATATATATATATATATATATATATATATATATATATATATATATATATATATATAAAATATATATATATATATATATACATTGGTATTTATGTGTGTATATATATATATATATATATATATATAAAATATATATATATATATACATAGGTATTTATGTGTGTATATAGATATATACACTATTAGGAAGAAATCAAAGGAGATCCCAGCCCAAACTAGTCAGCCCACAGCAAAGCAGGCCCGAACCCAGCTATAGCCAACCGAGCAGAACCCAGCAGCATAGGCCCTGGCCAACAGGCCCAAGCCGATCCCAATCACCACATAGCAGTATAATACATCCAACCCGAGGGATTGGGTATATATACGAATGTATTGTATATAGGTCGAGAGTTCGACAGAGATAAAATTTGAAACCCTAAAACCTCAAACCAGCGCAGCCATCCTCCGACCCTGGGTAGTCACTCGCCACCCGCGTTACCGCCGTGCGTGGCCAGAGTCGGCAGGACAAGCCGCGCGCGTGCAACACAGTAGAAGACGACAGCAGCAGCATGCTGTCTCGAACCCAACTTCGCAGCGACTTCTCGTCGCGCACCATGGATCGTTTTGCCTCCCATCTTTTCTGGTATATTCATAACATGTACAACTTGTATTCCTTTTAATTACTTTTGATTCATACAAATTAGGTAGTCCGGTATTTCGACCCAAAGATCGAATAAATTTTGTTCGAAAACAGGGAGTAGGATCGTCCCAAACCTCGATTTGGAAGAAAGATTCCTGTTGATTCATAAAGAGTTTTAAAATTCTAATTGAACAACTTTTTAGACAACATATACATGATCATAACCCATTTGATAGACTCTGATTTCGTAAGGTATGTAGGAGGTTATTCGATTCCGAAGTTTATCGAAAAACTGTTTTTAAAATAGTAAAAAAACTAGAAAACTTATCCACACGACGTGCGTCCCGCCAATACGGACGACGTGGTCGCGAACCAAAAGCATCGAAAGGTACATAACGGCTTCGTGGACGTGTGGAATTTGATGGAATTTAAATTGGTCGCGTGTGGGCGACAAATTTAATGCGTATCCGTCGAAATTTACCGTATCGGCCTCTGTGCAAGTTTTCCAATTACTTTGTGCACATTCGTCAGATCGAGATGAAACTTGTGCCAACAGGACCGTATCATTTTTCTAGTCCTGTATGCCAAGTTTGGTCCAATTCTGTTACAGTTGAATCGGACCACCGTTTTGCGGGCCCCACGGTCCGATTCAACGGGCAATTTTGTCCACGGCCCGTCGAAATCCAACTTTGGACATACGGTTGGGTTCGTATCGGAAAACCGGACCTGTTGACATATAGTTTGACGACTTTAGAGACCGTAGACTCTGGCACGTTTTCGGTGCAAAGCGGGTCCAACGGCGGACATCATTTTTACCTGAAATTACTGTTTTGCCCTTGTGTCTAGAATTGGACTTAAGGACAGGTAATCCTAGCTAATTTGACTATTCTGAGAATGTTGGCGATGTCTGTTTCAGCTTTCGGAGACATTTGTGGGTTTTGGACTTTATGGCGTACTAGTTGACGGTATCTTATTGGTTCTTCGCGCTACCTCCAGGCAAGTATACCTTGCCTCCCTCTGCAGTTTATCTTCATGCTTATAGTACACCTGTTGTAGTATGTTATCTTTAGTTACCTCAGTTGTTATAGATTTATATGATACCGCGTTTACCAGTTTATTGTCTTGCTTGTATATCAGTATTTTATGACTTGATAGTGTAGTTATACCAGGCTTGTTTACGTCATGGATCATGCTAAAGTTGTCCTTACCTGTGTTATGACTGAGTTGTACCATATCTTCACCTATACCTTGACTGAGTCGTGTCTGCAAGTATGTGTGAGTGAACTGCTATTCCTTTGTCTTTTCCACAACCTGCGAGTCCACACACGGGACGAGGGTTGTCCGTTTGCACCTGCGAGTCCACACACGGGGCGAGGGTTGTCCGTTTGCACCTGCGAGTCCACACATGGGGCGAGGGTAACTTGTCTTGAAACTGACCCGCGAGTCCACATTCGGGGCGAGGGTTGGTATTCTATTGATCTTCCAGCAGTTCATTTATACATACTAGATCCCGTATCCGTGTTCATAGCTACCTGTCAGTAGCCACATGCCAGTCTTATATCTAGTTCCTGTTTATACCCTGGTTATATTATTGCATGATTAAATTGTTAGATAGGCATGTTTTATGTATCTTGCTAGTCCTCTGAGGACCTGATGATCTCTTCAGGTTTAGCGACTGCATGGAGTTAGTTAGCAGAGCTGGATGGTAGAGGATTGCGATGTATGATACAGGTATTTGCTTGTGATATTTCTTTATTATCCTCTCGTGCTTTATATTCTGTATCATGTTATATTCTGCTTATTTTATAGACTCATATAATTCTTGGAGTCTAATTGGACAATATGCTAATGGGTTGCAGGCCATGACCCATACTTGTTCATTCTTGTTTTACATAATTCTTGTGGATTGAGATATAGTTTAGATTAGACATGATACCATGACCTTGACAGCTTATACGTACTCGAGTCGGGCTGGAGTCCGCTCGATACGTAGCTGGCTTGCTCACGAGCTCGCGTCCGAAAAGCGGGTGCGGGTCGTGACAAGTTTTTGTGGTGGCCCATGCAGGTCAGAGCATATCGTATCGGTTACGTAACTGTATAGATACGAGCCTGCGAATATGACTAAACCTTAGAATCTCAATCCACTCTACCTTGAAAATTTTCTTAGAAATTTCTCTACCGTCTTTGAAACCTCGTATTTGTTCTCGATTATTCTTCCTTACTTTTCTGTACCATTGATTTTTCTATTTTGCTTGAAAATATATTTTTGGAATTATTTGATACATATTAATAAATAAAGTCTTAGTCGTATTTGTATTTTTTATTTTGTTACGCTCCTTAACTAGACAATGTGGTACGACGAGTGGCATCGTGTACCCTGACGAGCATCATACTCCTCTAAATTTACTCGTCACAATATTAAATTATTTCTTAAGAAATATTTTATACTTGTTATAATTTCCTTTTTGTATTGTTTACTTATTTTAGAAAGTAATTGGAAATTATATTTTGTTTAATAATATTAGGGTTTCGATATTAAGTAATTTTTTATATAAATAGTGTAAATAAATGCTACCAGGTATTTTACGAATTTATAAAGATATGAAAAATATTTTCGTGAATTATGTGTTAGAGTATAGTTTTATGTATAAATATAGTTATATCTTGGTTTTATTTAAAAAGGTTATTGTTAAAGGAAAAAAAAAATGATGACGTCATGCTGACGTCAGCATGTTCCAACGAACAGTGGTGTTCCCATGCAAGCGCTCCTCTGTGTTAAGCCAAAGGAAAACAAAAAAAAAGAAGAGAATTCATTATCTCACGAGATATGAATATCTCGTGAGATAGTGAAACCCATTTGAACCCGATCCTGGCAGCAGTATAGGAACGGATGGTTTTAAAACTCAGATTTCTTCAAATCTTTTAAATCCAAAATTTTCACACCATCATCCAAATCAAATACTCATTCGGATTATACCAATCCAGTCCTAATCTTGATTCAAACAAGGAGAGAAGAAAAATTGGATCGATTAGAGTATATATTCGGAAAAAGGGAAGGGGTTTCCGAAGCGCGTGATCGAGAGCCCCATACGCAATAATCTTGTGCCCCAGCGGAGCCTAGACTTCGAAGCACCTCTGCACTACCTACATGTCGCTCACCGGCCGTCTGCAGCCACCGGTCGACGGTACGACGCCAGAAGCTCGCGGGAAAACAGAGCAATTTCTGTTCCCAGCCGCAGCAGGTACCCATGTTCGTCATCCTTTTTCTCCTTCATTGTTTAGCCAATCAACGAACCAATTTGTTCCTATTAATCACCACATATAGGACAACAAGCCCTATCAATTAGATCGAGCCAGCTACCCCTGATCATCCCCATAAATTCGTCAAAAGTTCGACGAAAAGTTGGAGTTCATGCGTATGAACAAAACAGATTCGAAGCTGTTTTAGAAGGCTTTTCCCGGGCTATAAACTAAGATTTTGAACAACCTAATTTGAAACAGTAAAATACAACATATACGAGATTAAAACTCTTCAGATAGATTTATTTTTCAGTTATTAGGCAGAAAGATATTCGTTGTTAAAAATCAAGGAAAACTGTTTAGAAAACTGAAAAAAATTAGAAAACCTTCCCGATACGGCGTGCGTCCCAACAAATCGGACAACATGGTCGCGCACTATACGCATCGAAAGGCGCGTATGGATGTTGCTGACGTATGGGAACTGACGGAACTCGATTTCGTTGCGTGTGCACGACGAAATCAGTGCGTATCCGTCGAAATACCCCCGTATCGACCTTTTGCAAACTTGGCCATAACTCCGTGTACGTTCATCGTATCGAGACAAAACTTATGCCAGCAGGACCGTATCATTTTTCTGGTCCTGTATGCCAAGTTGGTTCGATTCTGAGAAGGTCAAATCGGAATGCCTTTTTGGCGGGCCCGCGACCCGCCCCTACGGGCGAATTTGTGCACGGCTCATCGGAATCCAAAACTGGACATACCGTTGAGTTCGTCTCCTCAAACCAAATCTGTAGACATGTAGTTTGACGACTTTATAGACCGTAGGTACTGGCACGCAGTTCGGTGCAAAAACGGGTCCAACGACGGACATCGTTTTGACCCGAAATTACGATTTTGCCCCTGTTCCAAAATTTAACTTTTGGATAGGCGTTTCCTAGGCATATCTTTTATTCCAAACTCGTTCGTGATATTTGATTCAGCATCCGGAGCTCCTTGTGGATTTTGACTTTCGCGTTGACGATTCTGACTGTTGGATTTGCTACATCTCGTACCACCTTCAGGCAAGACACCTTGCCATTTGCTGTTTAATTATTTTAGCTCATATTTCATGCATGTTCATTATTTTCTTTATGCAAAATAAACTGTGATACATGGCATAACCTGTTAGAACTTACTGTTCATTTATATTCTGCTATGTATTATTTTTTTTACATATTAAACCTAGATTTAAGGGACCACCTTTGTGTGTTGCATTCATGGCCTTGACACGTTGTATCACGAAGTTGTGTGTCGCATATAGAACACGGAAGTACGTGATTGGCTGGCCACCAGTACGTACAAGCCGTACGATAGGAAAACCCGCTAATAGAGGGTTGCATGCTAGTTTGACTTAGCGGTTATAGAGTTAGCATTGGGCAGGAAGAACATGATTGGAAGTTGACTACCATCCTATCTATCGTAGACTCGCTCGCTACTGAGGAACGATAGGTAGACTATATGCTATAGACTCGCTCGATACTGAGGAATAGTATATGGTGTTGTGACTCGCTACTGAGGCATTGGTATTTTCCTGACTTGACCCGGTAGTCATGCGACCATGAATTGTTCTTAAACTACATTCACTTAGAACGGTTAGGCTACCCTTATCCGTTAGGTACAAGTACCATTGGTTTGGGTACTTGTATCTGACCGTGGCTTGGAACAATAACTTGTCGCGGATTAGTTTGCACTACTAAAATACCCCACTTTACCGACGGAAGTTTAGCGACGGAAGGATTTCGTCGCTAATAGCGACCAGTTTCCGACATCTTAGCGACGGATTAGTGACGGACAACATAACATAATTTTTTCCAATTTTAAATATAAAAATTTGTCGGGTTTCCGTCGCTAAGTCGACGAACGTTAGCGACGGATTTTTTTTCGTCGCTTATTCGTCGCAAATGTTGGCGGCAAAATCTTTAAAACATTGGCGGGAACTTTAGCGACTAACTGGCGACGGATATATCCGTCGGAAAACACCTTTTAATTGGCGACGGTTTAGCGACTAATTTATTCCGTCGCTATTCCGTCGCTAGGTTCTGTGCCCTAACTTAAATTGAACCGACGGGGGGGAATTTTTCATTCCCCCCAAAACTCTCTCTCTCTCTCGCGGCTCTCTTTCTCTCGCGCGCGGCTCTCTCTCTCTCTCTCTCTCGCGGCTCTCTCTCTCTCTCTCTCTCTCTCTCTCTCTCTCTCTCTCTCTCTCTCTCTTTCTCTAATTTTGGGTTTTGGGGCCGGGGGGGGGGGAGTGGGGGGGGGTTGTCGGCTTCGCGGGGGGTGGAGAGGGCGGGGGGGGGTGGTGAATGGGGTCAGGGGGTCGGGGGGGTGTGGGGAATGGGGGCAGGGGGTGGGAGGGGGTGGGGAATGAGGGTCGGGGGGTCGGGGGGGTGGGGAATGGGGGCAGGGGGGTCGGGGGGTGGGGGGTGGAGAGGGCAGGGGGGTCGGGGGGGGTGTTGAATGGGGGCAGGGGGGTCGGGGGGGGGTCGGGAATGGGGGCAGGGGGTCGGGGGGCGGGGGGTGGGGGGTGGAGAGGGCAGGGGGTCGGAGGGGTGGGGTCGTAAGGCCTTGTAGATTGAGCTAGAAAACTGATCAGCTTTGAGCGATATTTAAATTGCAATAATGTTTTATGATGTGATCGAAATTATTCTCCTCCGCCCATAATGCAATCTATAATAACATACAACTCTAAATCTACTATCTTATCAGGTTATCCTTTCCTATCAAGCTATGTATCTCGTTTCATGTACCTTATGTATTACACAAATACGAGAGTTCTATTCAACAAGAAAATTCATATCCATTAGGAAAAGACAACTATGACATAAATCGACTCATGTACTATAAGTATTACGCAAATATGAAAGTACTAGACATCAAGATATTTCGATATGACAAGAATTGTATTATCATCGTTTTGCTTGTATGCTTCTAGTTTATAGACAAATATCTAGGTTAGGGTTTAATACGATAGTATAGCATTGGGTTTCAAAATTAGGTTATCTTTTCCGAAATTCTTCGAATTTACAACAGAGTATGCTTTGTATTTTGAGCTCCAAAAACAATTATATAATCGACCCTAAGCAACTCTCCATAGAATTTCCTTGGGTAACCCCTTCAGTAGAACAACTAAACATCGGACTCACGCAATTAGATATAGTATATAAAGAATGCAACAACAATAAGAAGAGATGATTCTTCTTACCTCAGCTATTCTACCTTAGCAGATATCAGTAGCATTATACGCTAATCCTTTCAAACCAATGAGATAAAAGTTAGAAACAAAGAGTTCTAAGAATAACACCAAACTATTGAATAGTAAAATAAACCAATATATATACCATATGTAAATGAATATCTATAGTTCGAGATATTTGTAAGGTATTGATCATTCAATCAACCTAGGCAATAATTTTAGCATAAGTTAGACTTATATTGCAATCTCCTATTCACACGAGTATTGATATCGCCGATGCCAATACTCGTAGGAATATATAGTCCGATACCGATTTCGATACCGATACTTTGAACCTTGATTTAAATACATGTTAGTATAGTGTCTTCACATATATGTTAAGAGTATATACATGATTAGCAAGGTAACTAGATACAAGTTATGATACAATGTAAATGCAAGTATACATGTTAGCTAGATAGCTTAGACTTATATTGCAATCTCCTATTCACACGAGTATTGATATCGCCGATGCCAATACTCGTAGGAATATATAGTCCGATACCGATTCCGATACCGATACATTGAACCTTGATTTAAATACATGTTAGTATAGTGTCTTCACATATATGTTAAGAGTATATACATGATTAGCAAGGTAACTAGATACAAGTTATGATACAATGTAAATGCAAGTATACATGTTAGCTAGATAGCTTAGACTTATATTGCAATCTCCTATTCACACGAGTATTGATATCGCCGATGCCAATACTCGTAGGAATATATAGTCCGATACCGATTCCGATACCGATACTTTGAACCTTGATTTAAATACATGTTAGTATAGTGTCTTCACATATATGTTAAGAGTATATACATGATTAGCAAGGTAACTAGATACAAGTTATGATACAATGTAAATGCAAGTATACATGTTAGCTAGATAGCTTAGACTTATATTGCAATCTCCTATTCACACGAGTATTGATATCGCCGATACCAATACTCGTAGGAATAGTCCGATACCGATATACATTGTAGAGCTCTGTTTTGCTATTCTGGACATGTTGTGACCTGTGCTGTTCTAAATAGGAGCCAGACACACTCCTGAGACGGGGGAGTATGTATAGTGATGTGGATTCTTACTAACTTATCATGTGAACCCATTTATGGGCCCTTCATTGAACCTTCTCATGTGCAACTTTCAGTCCATTCACAGTTCCCTATATTGTACTCTACATCACCTAGTTCACTTATATCTAACATCCTAACCCTAATCCAAATTTATGAGTATCGGTATCGGGCTATTCTTATGTTTAGTTTGTCTTACGATACAGATTTTCACATCCAAATTGAGGATGAGTCATTATTTTGTTGATCGTACATGGATGTACAAACGGCAACACGAGAGTAGAATTGGTGTGAGTGACGATTTTCAGGCAGGCGTGGAAGTATTTCTTAATTATGCAATGAGCAAAGCTCAGTACATGGACGGTAACAAAATTAAGTGTCCATGTGTTAAATGTCACAATAGACGTTACGAAGAAGTGGTGACTGTGAGAGATCATTTGACCCGTAAGGGTTTCGTACGTAATTACGGCCTGTGGTCATCGCAAGGTGAACTATATTCGGAAAGACAGGCTGCGGAAGCTGCTACTTATGCTTTTGATGATAATGCTGCAACGGATGTCATCGAAGACCACGGATGCTCTGTTGATTATGGAGATCTACAGAACCTTGCACGAGATATGGTGTATGATACGACAGGGCCTAATTTTGATCCGGAGGATCCTAATCCCGAGGCGAAGGAGTTCTATGACATGTTTCAGGACGCAGATACTTCTCTATATCCTGGTTGTGAGACTCATTCTGCACTGTCAGTGATGATGCGGTTGTTGAACATAAAGTCTAATTTTAACTTGCCACAAGCTTGCTATAATCGGATCACAGAAGTAATCAAGGAGGTGTTACCGAAGGAATCAAAAGAGCTACCAAAAAACTTCTACAAGTCAAAGATGATGGTCCGACAACTGGGACTGGGGTACGAGAAGATAGATTGTTGTCGCAACGGATGCATGTTGTACTACAAAGAGAATTGCGTATCAGAAAGTTGCAGCTTCTGTAATGCGGATCGTTACAAGCCAGTACAGGGAAAAGGAAAGTCGACTAGAAAACGACGTCCTTACAAGTATATGCATTACTTGTCGATCACGAAGCGCTTGCAGAGGATGTATATGTCTCTAAATACAGCAGAACACATGACGTGGCACAGCGAAGAACGCATAAAGGACGAAGGAGAATTGTCACATCCTTCGGATGGAGAGGCGTGGAAACATTTTGATTTGTGTCATCCAGATTTTGCTGCAGAGCCTAGAAATGTACGCCTGGCGCTATGTGCTGATGGCTTCGCCCCTTTCGGACAGTCGGGATCTCAGTACTCATGCTGGCCGGTCATTCTTACCCCTTACAATCTGCCACCATGGATGTGTATGAAGACTCCTTATATGTTTCTGACAGCTATCATACCCGGTCCTAAAAATCCGACGAAGAACATCGATATATATTTACTGCCGTTGGTGGATGAGCTGAAACAGCTGTGGAAGATCGGCGTCACGACCTATGATATTTTCAGGAAACAGAACTTTCAGATGAGAGCTTCACTCATGTGGACAATCAATGATTTTCCAGCATACGGTATGCTGTCGGGATGGAGTACGCACGGTAACATGTCTTGTCCGATATGCATGGAAAATAGTAAGGCGTTCTGCCTTAGGCATGGAGGAAAAACTTCTTTCTTTGACTGTCACCGTCAATTTCTGCCCGCGACCCATCCTTGGAGAAAGAATAAGGACGCGTTCAGATATGGAAAACAAGAATTTTCTCAACCTCCTGCCAGATTTTCGGGATACGATATTTGGGAAGCTGTAAAGGAATTGCCCACCGCAATGGAAGATCCATCGAACCATCGTGTCGAGGGGTTCGGACAAAGCCATAACTGGACCAAACGGAGTATCTTCTGGGACTTGCCTTATTGGAAAGATAATCTTATAAGGCATAATCTTGATGTCATGCATATCGAAAAGAACGTGTTCGATAATGTCTTCAATACCGTCATGGATATTAAAGGAAAGACGAAGGACAATCCAAAAGTAAGACAAGACATAGCCGAGATATGCAAGCGTCCTTATCTGAACTTGATACAAAGGGGTGCTGGTGGACAATTAAGTAAGCCTATAGCGCCATACACATTGAGCAAGGAAGATAGATTAATAATCTGCAAGTGGATATCTAATTTAAGATTTCCCGACGGCTATGTTTCGAATTTGTCTAGATGCGTTGATCTCAATGAACGCAAGCTAACGGGAATGAAGAGTCACGACTGCCACGTGTTTATGGAAAGATTACTGCCCATTGCTTTGAGAGAGTTGTTGCCTTCTGCTGTATGGGTTCCGTTGGCCGAGCTGTCTACATTCTTCAGGGATATCTGTTCAACTAAGCTGACGGTGCAACATATGGTACAACTTGAGGAGAAGATTGTCTTAACAATCTGCAAGTTAGAGAAAATATTTCCACCGGGCTTTTTCGACAGCATGGAGCATCTACCGATTCATCTAGCATACGAAGCCCGTGTCGGTGCATCTGTTCATTATCGATGGATGTACCCCTTTGAAAGGTAAATAAAAATCGATATAATTTAAGTGAAATTTAAGTGGATTTTACAATTCATTGTTAATTCTCAAGATAATTTGTCTCTTTAGGTACCTACACCATCTAAAGAAGAAAGTTGGCAACAAGGCTCATATAGAGGCTTCGATATACGAATCATATCTTATCGAGGAGGTGTCAAATTTCTGCTCCATTTATTTCGATACTCATGTCGAGACAAATCGAAATAGACCTCAAAGGAATGAAGGAGACGTTGAGGATGGAGGTATATTCAATTTAAGGGGCAAGCCTATTGGGGCTAGTAAGAAACGGTGGTTGACCGACGATGAGTATGATACCGCTCACCGATATGTCTTGTTAAATTGTGACATACAAGAAGTGAGAGATTTGGAGAAGTAAGTGACTACGCCTCGTTATAATCTCTAATTTGGTGAATTAAGTGACTACACTTATTTTTATTCTCTCTAACAGTGTATTTAGAGGTGAAGTCAAAATGAGGACACCATATATTACAGATGAGGGACTTCAAAGAGAGGTTGATTGTACCTTCCCGTCCTGGTTTCGTAAATACGTAAGTAACTGAGATAATATGTTATGCGGCTACCATTAAAATATATGCAGCTAAAATATTTAAATTATCAATACATGTTTACAGGTTTTATTGCCTGAAACAACACTCATAAATGAGAGCATTCGTTATTTGGCATTGGGACCGAAGAAGCATGCAAAGACTTTGTCAGGCTATGTCGTTAATGGCTTCAAGTTTAAGTCAACTCAGCATGCTATAAATGCCAAATTTCTCAATGGCGGCTTCGATACCAAGAATTCTGGTGTTTGCATAAGAGGCACCATCTATGACGACGAGCCGGACTTTGACTATTATGGAGTGCTTCGGGAGATTGTAGATTTACAATATAGTGCCCCATATGATATGCATATTGTGATGTTCAAATGTGAGTGGTTCGATACGAGACCAAATATCGGTTGGAGAATCGATAAACAATTTGGATTCGTCGATATAAATCATCGCAGGAGGTATAGAGGGTCCGACACGTTTGCGATAGCAAGTCAGGCTGTTCAAGTCTACTATACAAGCTACCCAAGGCGTCGTAGAGATCGATTTGACTGGTGGGCAGTATGCAAGATTAAATCTAGAAATACATTCAACGTTGGAGACCCAGCATACCAAGAGGACCAGATCGAGAAGCCCCAATACACGGGACAACAGTCGGATACCATGGACGTGGAAGATGTCGATATACCTCATGCTGAGGAAAATAGAGGGGAGGAAGAGGTTGATATACAAGACTTAGCTGTCAACCAGGGGAGAAAGAGGCGTCTTGTCCCAAGTATTGAGCCTGAAGAAGAAGAAGAAGAAGAAGAAGAAGAGGATGAGGATGAGGATGAGGATGAGGATGATGATACAGATGAAGTCGACGATGAGGATGATGATATAGATGAAGTCGACGATGAGAATGAGGATGAGAACGATGACGATGACGATAAGGACGAGGACGAGGACGATAACGATGATTAGATTAAATATCGTTATATATTAGAAGCACTTACAACTAACTTAGTGAATTCAGTTTAGACGGACACATTCTTATTTCAGTTTATGTTTTTGTCGTTCGATCATCTACTTATTGTATGATTTTCTTTTTACAGATGGCACTCTTAGTTCTCATTGTCTTGACGGCACTCGCCGCCCTGCTGCTGGTATATATATTTTAGTTCAGTTTCATATTCATTTATACTTCTATATTGTTAATTATATTTATGTGTTCTATTTACAGGTCATGGTCACTACCACTCGTGCTGCTGGCAGTGGCCGTGGACATGATGGTAGTGGTGCTGGTGGTGGCGGTACTGGCCGTGGTGGGCGTGGTGGTAGCGGCACTGGCCGTGGACGTGATGGTAGCGGTCGTGGTGGTAGCGGCACTGGCCGTGGACGTGATGGTAGCGGTCATGGTGGTAGCGGTCGTGGTCGCCTTCCACATTCCCCGGATATAGAGTCCTCCGATCCCGACCTGGAGAGCCCGGCCACAGACTCTTTCCGCCGTCGATCTATCTCTGCGCATGGACCTTCATCTTCATCGAGGCCTGAGACTCCATCCGCTAGCGGATCCGTTCCGTCCCCGGATGCACCAGCGGGTACACCATCAGTTACTGCAGGGTGGGCTCCGGAGTACCCCCGGATTCAGCTTCATCCTGCTACCGGTGAGTACATCCGCGGACCCGCGGATCCTCCGACGCCTCCAGAGAGGCCGATAGGCGAGAACCGACGAGAGCTATGGCCCGCGGGTGATACGTAAGTAAATTTAAGTTAATTTATTAAATTTGTTTTATTTATTCAAGTTACTAATCCATTCTTTGCTTCTTTGTAGGTTTTTCCCGTATGATGCTGCCCAGATACTCGGGCAAATTATCCGGGAAAACTACCATGGCCCCTACCTCAATTTTTCTGAGGTGCCTCAGAACATGCAGTTCGTCTGGCTCGAGGAGATGAAGGTATATATATATCTTTTGGTTAATTATTAATTATTCTTTAATCCACTAATTTTTTAATTACGTGATAATTTAATTTGTATGTCAGACGACGTTCTGGTGGCCCCCCCATCGCGAGGAGTTGATTCGCAAGGCCTACAAAGCCGCCGCCGGGAAGAAGATACGGGATGCGGTGTACGACATTCGTACGGCGCATTCGAGGAAGAAGTGGCTCCGGGAGGAGTACTACGAGCAGATGTTGGATAAGATGAATACTGCTCAGTACAGGGAGAAATCAGAGAAAGCGAAGGCGAGCAGACAGGCCGCTGGTCTGCATACGGGAGGTTCAAGGCCCCACGCAGCGACGCGTGCAGATTTGGTGAGATACCGCAAATTCATTTCACTATTAAATTCGGTACTATTAATATACGTAGTTAATTAAATTCGACGTATATTTCGTATGCAGGCACAACGGGCGGTAAAGGAGGGGAGAGAGCCGGAGTCGGTCACCGCCTACGATGTATTCCAGCATACACACAAAAGGCGGGCAGACGGGAGCTTCGTCGACGCGAGGGCCCAGGCGACTGATGTAAGTAATTACGTTTATGAGATTTATATTAGAAATATAATTATTGTTAACTTAATTAGGTGAACGTAGGATTCAAATTATAACTTAGGGAAACATAGGATTTAGATTATAACTTAGGAAAACTTATAGTATAAACACATTCATTGGATAGGCTGCATATCGTGAGGCCCTTAGTCAGATTGAGCCCCCTGCCGAGGTTGTCGGCGAAACGACGCCCACCCAGACGCCCTCTTCTATGGCCGCTCGCTACGACGACGTGTTCGTAGAGTCTGTCGGCGGCTTTAATAAAGGGCGCGTCTACGGCGTAGGTTCCCTGGCGGCGTCGTTGCAGGGCGCGACTCCGAGATATCCACCGCCCCCGCCTCCTCCCGTGCCCCCGTCGGACGATATGAGGACGCAGCTTGCGACTCTCACCTCCGATATGTCGGAAATGCGGAGTCTAATGTCGGATGTGCTGGAGCGCCTTCCGCGTCCTTCTTCTGCTCCCGGTCCAGATCCGTCTGCTCCCGGTCCGTCTAGTGCGGTTGCCGGTCCTTCCGACCCTGGACGTTATTCATTTGACCGTTCTGTCGAGGTCCGCCTGGTACCAGATACTGCGCTCATTGGGCTCATGGACTTGATGTCGCCAGAGCAGCTCCGCACGCTTCCAGAGCATGTGTTGTCCCAGGTGCCGGCGTACATGGTGGAAGAGTACATCCGCAGAGCCGAACGACGACGCGATCCATCTCAATGATATTTGTACTGTTTTTGGATATTTGTACTGTTTTTGGATTTTGAATTCTGGATATTTTGGAAGCGTACATGAATGTTTGGATATTATGAATTTGTGTATTTGTGTTTGGATATTTGTACATAGATGTTTGGATATTTCTGTTTGATATTGGATATTGTGAATTTGGATATTTGGATATTTGTTGATCGTACATGGATGTTTGGATATTGGATATTATGAATATGTGTAATATTTACGAAAAGGAAATAGAATGTTTCTGTAATTTTTTTTTATTAATGTTGCATTTAGCGACGGACTAGCGACTAATTAGCGACGGATATATCTTTTTAGCGACCGATGAGCGACTTACCAGCGACGGAAAATCCGTCGCTAACTGGGTTATATAAATATTTGCAGTTATCGACGGACGAGCGACGGATAATCCGTCGCTAACAGGTTGAAATAAATTTGCAGGTAGCGACGAAATAAATTTGCAGCTAGCGACCAACTAGCGACGGAACTTCCGTCGCTAACTGGGTACAATTAATATTAGCGACGGAATGTCGACTACCTAGCGACGGCAAATCCGTCGACATGGTTCTGGAAATATGGTAGGTTTCCAGAGACTTAGCGACGGATAATGGGTCGCTAATCCGTCGCTAATCTGTCGAGGTTGACGACGGACTAGCGACGGCTTAGCGACCCATTATCCGTCGACATGGTTCTGGAATTATGGAAGCTTTCCAGAACCATGTCGACGGATTTGCCGTCGCTAATCCGTCGCTATAACGTCGAGGTTAACGACGGGATGGCGACGGAATAGCGACCGATTTTGCGTATCAGGAACCTCTCTGATACGCTTTTACCGACCTATTTACGACGGCTTAGCGACGGATATTTTAATATTATATGCCATGTAAACCGACGGGAACAAGTCGCTAATCCGTCGCTAATCCGTTGAAAGGCAACCGTCGGTAATCAGTCGCTAGTTCGTCGGTTAATCATTTGTCCGACGGCTTAGCGACGGACAAATTTTAGCGACGACGTATTTCCCGACGGCCATTTTCATCAAATATCCGTCGCTATGCCGTCGGTAATTTATGTTACCGACGGATGAGCGACGGATGTGGCCGTCGCTAAAGTTGGTTATTTTGGTAGTGTTGTCACATCTTGTCCTTGTTTGGTTGTAGGTATGACTTACTACTTCGATGAGAAGGTATTGAACCTTGTTGGGGTTCGGATACCATATTGGATTCATAGCATGGGAAGATACGTTACCGTGAATTAGTTTACCATCTCCTGTACTTGTTTAGTTGGGGGGATGGTACGCTCGTTTAGTAGGTGCGTATTGGAACATGTTATAATTCGATTTACTTATTCATTGAGCAATATTTATTCAGTTTATATGGCATGATATTATGTGTGTTACGTCCCTCTGAGGACCTGGTTGTCTTGCCAGGTGTGTGCTATTGTCTTTCGCAGGTGCTTTAGCTCTAGCCATGTTCATTGCTAATTCTCGAGGATGATTGCTCTTGGATCGTCTTCGCTTCGCTCGCCAAAATCTTTCTTTTGTTATGTATTTCTTTTCCTAGTTGGTAGTGGATTTGTCTTCGCCCAACTACATGTACCAAATGACAATTCATTATCATTTATGAGATCTTCTATCCTTTTATTTTGTGTGGATGAGATTAGTTATGGTTCTACTGCATTTTACAGCTTATGTATCCATACGAGATTTCTATATATTGGAGTATACTTCGTATGAATACAGCTGGCATGTCTACGTTCCTAGTCCTACATATTTTGGAACTAGGGCGTTACATGTTTTTGTGGTGGCCCATGCAGGTCAGAGCATATCGTATCGGCTACATAACTGTGCTGATACGAGCCTGCATATAGGATTAGAAATTAGGAATCTCATCCACATGTCTGATACCTTCCTTGATTCCTCATCAAACTCTCATTTTGATTGCTTGACTTGCATCTAGCTTGAAATTGTTCTAACGAAAATTCTATATCTCATGCCAGAAAATGAATCCTCATAGCGGTAGCGCTGCACCACTTGCCGTCACACCAGGAAACTCGGCAGCCCAAGAGGAGCAAATTCACACACTACATCCTATAGCAACCTCAACCACGCCTTCTCAGCCAGACCAAACGACCCCACCTACTCACCAGCATCCCCAAGCCTCTGAACCCCAGTTAGTTCAGCCTGTTCAGCAGACCCCTGCACCCCAGGGAGGGTATACTCCACCACCCCTTCATCAGAATCTACCTCAAGCTGGACCGCAGGTACCTATGCCCCCGATTGATGGGGATGATACCAATCGGTTCCTTTATACTCTATTGCAGGCTCAGTGGCAGCAAAATAAGCTATTGAGACAAGACGTGATGGTCCCACGTAATAGACCCCCATCTCCACCACTAGCCCAATTACCAGTACCTCCACCAAGGCCCCATTCATACGTAGGCAGTATTCCAGATTTCACCCAAATGAATCCAAAGACTTTCAAAGGTACCGAAGGCCCACTAGAAGTTTCTTCATGGCTTATCAGCACCGAGAAGAAGTTAAGGGCGTCACAGTTGCCTAAAGAAGATTAGATGACAGTAGTTGATTTATTACTCGAGGACAATGCTCATCATTGGTGGAAAGCGGAGGAGAGGCGCTTGGGTACCAATCAGTCATGGGAAGAGTTCTACAAACTCTTCAACGAGAGGTACTTTTCGACCGCTGCTCAGAATGTATTGTATGATCAGTTCTTCCACCTCAAACAAGGCGACAAGTCGGTTGACAAGTATAATGCAGAATTTAGCCGACTAAGCAGATTTGTCGAGGGATTGATGCCAACGGAGAAGGAGAAGGCAAAAAGGTTTCATAATGGATTAAGGCCCGAGCTTAAAACACACACCACTGTGCAATCCAGAATTTTGCACGCTGCAGTATTAGAAGAAGCGAGAAGTCAGGAGATCCTTCACATGGAAGCACAACAAACTCAAAGATACTATGCCCCAATAGACTTTCCAGTTCAACTTGGTTCAGGAGGCCCCGAACGACGACTTACTGCACAATATCAACAGCAAGCCGTGCCCTACCAAGTTTCAAGTACAATAACCTGCCAGTTTTGTGGAAGGAGAGGGCACCAGCAGAAGAACTGTCGTCGGCGACTAAAGTATTGCTTCAATTGCGGTTCCAATGAGCATAAACTTCGAGATTGTCCTAACCGATATGCCACACACAGTTTAGCTCAAGCACCATCACAGCAACAGTTACGAGGGCCAACAACTCTCAGGCCAGGTGCACCACAACCACTTCCACTTCCCTTAGAAGAATATCAGGAGGGACCAGCCTTGGAGGGCCAGACACCAAAGTATAGGCCTGCTAGAGAAGAGATGAATAATCTGAGACAAGGACAAGCATTCAACATGACAGTGCTAGACACCCTTCCCGAGTTGACAGATACCACAGGTATTATTCTAGTTAATACATTATTGATGCACCTTCATTTGTGTCCTATCCATGCATAGAAATGTTACCTCGTCTCCCTAAATACATCGGGATTAAAGTTAGAAATTGTACTGCAAGGTACTACCTACAAACATCTTTAGTAATCTCAGCAACCGTAGCCTAGACCAACTTGCTTAGAATATCGATTAAGGATTTGTTCAAAAAGTATTTCCAAGTCATACCTTAGAGTTAGACACTTTTTGTAGACCTTGTATATGTGAAATGACCCATTGTCCCATTACACTACTAGCTTAAACTCTTGTAAGTTGGGTAGAATACCTCATGGCCCAACAAAGCCCTTGTCCTTGTGACCCGTGTTGATAAGTTACTCAGACCATAAATTCAGAGGACACTAACTTAGCTAGCCAACCAAGCCAACTGCATAGGCCCACACTTCGGGCAAGACTTAATTTTAAAGGATCGTGGACTATTTAATTTTCTTCATCACTACCTCCCTTATATTTTCAACAATTTGAAGCTGCTAATTTAGTCTTAGTTTTACAAGCTTATTTTTTTATTATCGAGCTTGTTCATGACATATGTGTTATTGGGTGCACCCACTAACATAATGTCTAATCAGAACCGGTGCATGATGGTCTGATCAACCTATTGCACTTTGGTTCGCTATACTTATATTACCCTACGTGGAGGGAGACATAGTAAAACTTGCCCCTAGAGTCTCGTCCACGACAGCCTTGGCAATTCTCTTTGGAAAATTTTCATCGCCTATGAACTTCTTATTCGTACTCAATAGCATCATCTTGAACCTTTTATTGTTATTGTCTTAGAGAGACAATGCGCTATACTTGAGAAATGGATCCAAGGTATCGCTTTAGTCATGCGACTACATCCTCGCCTTAAACTACTCCTTCTACCCCTCAACCCCATCTACCCTATTATTCCTAAATTTCGAGGACGAAATTCTTGTAAGTTGGGTAAGATATAAACCCCCAGAATTTTCAAAAGATTTTATTATTTTTCTATTTTGCTTGAAAATATATTTTTGGAATTATTTGATACATATTTATAAATAAAATCTTAGTCGTATTTGTATTTTTTATTTTGTTACGCTCCTTAACTAGACAATGTGGTACGACGAGTGGCATCGTGTACCCTGACGAGCATCATACTCCTCTAAATTTACTCGTCACAATATTAAATTATTTCTTAAGAAATATTTTATACTTGTTATAATTTCCTTTTTGTATTGTTTACTTATTTTAGAAAGTAATTGGAAATTATATTTTGTTTAATAATATTAGGGTTTCGATATTAAGTAATTTTTTATATAAATAGTGTAAATAAATGCTACCAGGTATTTTACGAATTTATAAAGATATGAAAAATATTTTCATGAATTATGTGTTAGAGTATAGTTTTATGTATAAATATAGTTATATCTTGGTTTTATTTAAAAAGGTTATTGTTAAAGGAAAAAAAAAATGCTGACGTCATGCTGACGTCAGCATGTTCCAACGAACGGTGGTGTTCCCATGCAAGCGCTCCTCTGTGTTAAGCCAAAGGAAAACAAAAAAAAGAAGAGAATTCATTATCTCACGAGATATGAATATCTCGTGAGATAGTGAAACCCATTTGAACCCGATCCTGGCAGCAGTATAGGAACGGATGGTTTTAAAACTCAAATTTCTTCAAATCTTTTAAATCCAAAATTTTCACACCATCATCCAAATCAAATACTCATTAGGATTATACCAATGCAGTCCTAATCTCGATTCAAACAAGGAGAGAAGAAAAATTGGATCGATTAGAGTATATATTCGGAAAAAGGGAAGGGGTTTCCGAAGCGCGTGATCGAGAGCCCCATACGCAATAATCTCGTGCCCTAGCGGAGCCTAGACTTCGACGCACCTCTGCGCTGCCTACACACCGCTCACCGGCCGTCTGCAGCCACCGGTCGACGGTACGACGCCAGAAGCTCGCAGGAAAACAGAGCAAGTTCTGTTCCCAGCCGCAGCAGGTACCCATATTCGTCATCCTTTTTCTCCTTCATTGTTTAGCCAATCAACGAACCAATTTGTTCCTATTAATCACCACATATAGGACAACAAGCCCTATCAATTAGATCGAGCCAGCTACCCCTGATCATCCCCATAAATTCGTCAAAAGTTCGACGAGAAGTTGGAGTTCATGCGTATGAACAAAACAGATTCGAAGCTGTTTTAGAAGGCTTTTCCCGGGCTATAAACTAAGATTTCGAACAACCTAATTTGAAACAATGAAATACAACATATACGAGATTAAAACTCTTCAGATAGATTTATTTTTCAGTTATTAGGCAGAAAGATATTCGTTGTTAAAAATCAAGAAAAACTGTTTAGAAAACTGAAAAAAAATTAGAAAACCTTCCCGATACGGCGTACGTTCCGACAAATCGGGCGACGTGGTCGCGCACTATACGCATCGAAAGGCGCGTATGGATGTTGCTGACGTGTGGGAACTGACGGAACTCGATTTCGTTGCGTGTGCGCGACGAAATCAGTGCGTATCCGTCGAAATACCCCCGTATCGACCTTTTGCAAACTTGGCCATAACTCTGTGTACGTTCGTCGTATCGAGACGAAACTTGTGCCAGCAGGACCGTATCATTTTTCTGGTCCTATATGCCAAGTTTGGTTCGATTCTGAGAAGGTCGAATCGGAACGCCTTTTTGGCGGGCCCGCGACCCGCCCCTACGGCCGAATTTGTGCACGGCTCATCGGAATCCAAAACTGGACATACCGTTGAGTTCATCTCCTCAAACCGAATCTGTAGCCATGTAGTTTGACGACTTTATAGACCATAGGTACTGGCACGCAGTTCGGTGCAAAAATGGATCCAACGGTGGACATCGTTTTGACCCAAAATTATGATTTTGCCCCTATTCCAGAATTTAACTTTTGGACAGGCGTTTCCTAGGCATATCTTTTATTCCAAACTCGTTCGTGATATTTGTTTCAGCATCCGGAGCTCCTTGTGGATTTTGACTTTCTCGTTGACGATTCTGACTGTTGGATTTGCTACATCTCGTACCACCTTCCGGCAAGACACCTTGTCATTTGCTGTTTAATTATTTTAGCTCATATTTCATGCATGTTCATTATTTTCTTTATGCAAAATAAACTGTGATACATGGCATAACCTGTTAGAACTTACTGTTCATTTATATTCTGTTATGTATTATTTTTTTTACACATTAAACCTAGATTTAAGGGACCACCTTTGTGTGTTGCATTCATGGCCTTGACACGTTGTATCACAAAGTTGTGTGTCGCATATAGAACACGGAAGTGCGTGATTGGCTGGCCACCAGTACGTACAAGCCGTGCGATAGGAATAACCGCTAATAGAGGATTGCATGCTAGTTTGACTTAGCGGTTATAGAGTTAGCATTGGGCGGGAAGAACATGATTAGAAGTTGACTACCATCCTATCTATCGTAGACTCGCTCGCTACTGAGGGAAGATAGGTAGACTATATGCTATAGACTCGCTCGATACTGAGGAATAGTATATGGTGTTGTGACTCGCTACTGAGGCATTGGTATTTTCCTGACTTGACCCGGTAGGCATGCGACCATGAATTGTTCTTAAACTGCATTCACTTAGAACGGTTAGGCTACCCTTATTCGTTAGGTACAAGTACCATTGGTTTGGGTACTTGTATCTGACCGTGGCTTGGAACAAAAATTTGTCACGGATTAGTTTGTCACATCTTGTCCTTGTTTGGTTGTAGGTGTGACTTACTACTTCGATGAGAAGGTATTGAACCTTGTTGGGGTCCGGATACCATATTGGATTCATAGCATGGGAAGATACGTTACCGTGAATTAGTTTACCATCTCCTGTCCTTGTTTGGTTGGGGGGATGGTACGCTCTTTCAGTAGGTGCGTATTGGAACATGTTATAATTCGGTTTACTTATTCATTGAGCAATATTTATTCAGTTTATATGGCATGATATTATGTGTCTTGTTATGTCCCTCTGAGGACCTGGTTGTCTTGCCAGGTGTGTGCTATTGTCTTTCGCAGGTGCTTTAGCTCTAGCCATGTTCATTGCTATTTCTCGAGGATGATTGCTCTTGGATCGTCTTCGCTTCGCTCGCCAAAATCTTTCTTTTGTTATGTATTTCTTTTCATAGTTGGTAGTGGATTTGTCTCCGCCCAACTACATGTACCAAATGACAATTCATTATCCTTTATGAGATCTTCTATCCTTTTATTTTGTGTGGATGAGATTAGTTATGGTTCTACTGCATTTTACAGCTTATGTATCTATACGAGATTTCCATATATTGGAGTATACTTCGTATGAATACAGCTGGCATGTCTACGTTCCTAGTCCTACGTATTTTGGAACTGGGGCGTTACACATGATACCATGACCTTGACAGCTTATACGTACTCGAGTCGGGCTGGAGTCCGCTCGATACGTAGCTGGCTTGCTCACGAGCTCGCGTCCGAAAAGCGGGTGCGGGTTGTGACAAGTTTTTGTGGTGGCCCATGCAGGTCAGAGCATATTGTATCGGTTACGTAACTGTACAGATACGAGCCTGCGAATATGACTAAACCTTAGAATCTCAATCCACTCTACCTTGAAAATTTTCTTAGAAATTTCTCTACTGTCTTTGAAACCTCATATTTGTTCTCGATTATTCTTCCTTACTTTTCCGTACCATTGATTCTCGTCCCTCCCTATTTCGGGGCGATGAATGATCGTGCTGTCTAGAATTCAACGGAGATTCTTAAGTTATAGTATAATATTGTTTGATTTTGAATATTGGTTGTCTGATAGATATGTGGAGATTATAGATGCCATATGTCTTAGATATCTAAGGATAATGACTCTAGCGACTTGATGGAAGGTTATAAGTTTTGGTGACATACCTTTGACGGAGTAGTGTGACCAAAGGGGGGTAGAAGTCCTCAAGTATTCGAGGTTATAAAATATTTTTGAGGAATTAAAATTTGAGGAGATTAAGCTAATAGTAGACTTTGTTTTAAGACATAGTCATGAATTAGAATTTCGAGGATGTAACGCCCCAGCCCCAAAATACGTAGGACTAGGAACATAGACATGCCAGCCGTATAATAAATATACGTAAGCTATAAAATGCAGTAGAACCATAAGTAATCTCATCCACACAAAAATAAATGAATAAAAGATATCATATAATCAACTATGAAATTGTCTTGATACAATATGTTGGGCGAAGACAAATCCACTACCGACAAGTAAGGAAATAAATACATGATATACAAAAGAATGACTTTGGCGAGCGAAGCAAAGATGATCCAAGTGCAATCATCCTCCAAGAAATAGCGGTGATCACGACTAGAGCTAGAACACCTGCGAAAGACAAGATCACACACCTGGAGAGATAACCAGGTCCTCAGAGGGACGTAACAAGATACAAGAAAACACCATGCCATAATAACTGTGATATATAATATAAAAAAGAAATATGTATGCAATCAGGTGCCTAACCAGTCTACAGTGATAAAACAATAAGAACAAACCTTTGACGCATGGGCAGGATCAGGAATATCAGGAATCAGGACCATATCTCCCACTGGAGAACCGGCACTCAGGACCGTACCTCCCACTGGAGATAACCGGCAATCAGGACCGTACCTCCCACTGGAGATAACCGGCAATCAGGACAGTACATATATGACCCATACGTTAAGGAACTGTTTTTCCCACCCAATGCCTATTAGGGTCACATCCATGACTCATGAACCTCTAGTAACCGCCAAGTCTTCTAGCATACAATTCTATTGGCAGTTACTCCTATCCGTCGCACGCTCCATACGTATCGGTGGCCAGCCGACTACGCGGATACGTGTCCTATATGTGACTCACATAACATGGTAAAGCAACTGTCAAGGCCGTATGAGATATGCCAATACCTCAACATCAATGGGTGGTCACTAGACTAAGTCAATGCAAGAGAAATAAATAAAGCGAGAAAAACGACCGATAGAGTCGCTTACACCCAAGTGTGACTTGGACGCACAGTTTTATAATATCAAGAAATAGAAATGCTGAAAATAACAACTGAAAATAAGAATATAATAATCATAAAGTAATGTGGCAAGGTATCTTGCCTGAGGTTATGTGCAAAAGAGAATAATCCAGTAGCTCGAACAGACAAATAAATGAAGCAAAAAAAGCCAAATCATACATATTACTCCGGATGCTGCAACAAACATCACGAACGAGTTTGGAATAAAAGATATGCCTAGGAAACGCCTGTCCAAAAGTTAAATTCTGGAACAGGGGCAAAATCATAATTTTGGGTCAAAATGATGTCCGCCGTTGGACCCGCTTTGCACCGAAATACGTGCCAAAATCTACAGTCTCTAAAGTCATCAAACTACATGTCTAAGAATTAGTTTTGATGAGACAAACCCAACGGTATGTCCAATTTTGGATTTCGGTGGGCTGTGCACAAAATTGCCTGTTGAGTGGGATTGTAGGCCTGCTAAAATGGCGTCCCGATCAACCTTCTCAGAATTGAACCAAACTTGGCTCACAGGACCAGAAAAATATTTCGAGTCCAATGGCGCAAGTTTTGTCGTGATTTGATGAGTGTACACGAAGTCGTGACTTAATTTGCAAAGGGTCGATACGGGGGTATCTCGACGGATACGTACTGATTTCGTCGCGCATATGCAACAAAATTGGGTTCCGTCAGTTCCCACATGTCGACAACATCCATACGCGCCTTTTGATGCGTATAGTGTGCAACCATGTCGTCCAGTTTGTCGGGGCGCACGCCGTATCGGGTGTTTTTCTACTTTTTGAAAACAGAATTTACAATTTTTTGTAAAATTTAACAACATGTAACTTTTTACACACTATATGAAAAGTGAATCCAGAAAGTGCGTTACAATCTCTGTTATGTTGTCTTTGACTGACTTCAATTAGTTTCTACAAACTCTTATTGTACAGAAAGAAAAGTGGCCAACAAGTTGGTGTTTTAAAACAGTTTTTAATATTCCAGAAAAGTGGTTTTTCTCCAACTTTGTCTCAATATTCAGAGCAAGTTGGATGGCCATGTCGAAATACACCTAGAGGATCTCGAAGAGGGTCAAGTCTACTTTCCAGAAAATCTTACGGATCAAAAATCGGTGTTACGAGTAAAAAGTTACTTCGTCGGGATGTAGGGTACCTTGAGTGGAAAAACTGCTCTGTGGATGACGAGGGGCTGACTTCCGATGCTCCGTTCGTCGTGCACACAACTCCGTTGCTGGTGAAACTAACTCGTAGGCGAAGAGGGTATGTTCGGTTGTAATTTTTGTTTTGGAAGTTTAGGGTTTTGAGGTCTGTGGAGGAAGTTAAATATAAAATAAATTTTACCAAAACTAATTCTAATAGGATTCTAATTACCTATTATGGGTTCCAACTCACGGGTTGGAGGAATTACAAGCCGCAGCAGCAGCTTTGTAGTGGAGGGGCTCGCCCACTTATGTGGGTGGCTGAATTCTTTTTTTTTCTTTTTCTTTTTTCTTTTTCTTTTCCTTTTTTATTTCTTTTTCTTTACTTATTCTTTAATTATTTTATATATATATCCAAAAGTATATTTAAATCCAAATAATACTTTAAATGTCACATATCCAAATATTTAATATATTTAAATATATCTACATATATATATAAATTCTATTCACAATAAACCAACTCAACATAATAATAATAATATTTAAATAGAATGAATATATTTATTTAATCTCCACAAAATAGCTTAAGAAATAATAAAATCGTCCCAATGGGTGGACTTATACCGCACTCCCTTATCCGGGTCCAGAATATTTTACAAATATTATAAAATATTATTATAATAATAAAAATACCAATAATTGTACAAAAAATTAAATAATTAGAAATTGTAAATAAAATTCTAAAATAATTTAGAAAATATTTTTTACATACATAAAATATGTCTACATGGCCACCTTGGTCCCACCGCATGCCTATCTGGGCTTAAATTTGGTCCGGGCCCAGTTCGGACTGGTTTGGCCCAACCGGATCATCTAAAAATTAATATATAAAATAATATCATATTAAAATAATTTAAATGAGTCAATTCACAACTTGGTCTGGTTTTTCTAGTTTGGACATCACTATGGCTAGGTTTCCCCCGGCATGGCTAGTACACTAGTCAAGGTACACTGCTACATCTTCCGTGCTAAAAGTCATGGTCGTTTAGTGCTCCAAAACTCAACAATGGCTAAGGTTCTTTTTAATAATTAATAAAAACCATAAATTACAAAAATTCATTTTTAAGTCAAAAAAATAATAATTAAAAACATAGGGGTTTTACATCCTACCCAACTTACAATAATTTCGTCCTCAAAATTTAGGAAAAATAGGATAGATAGGGTTGAGGGATAGAAACGATTTTATCAATACCAACATACGATTAAATTTGGAGGAGGAAATGAAACGGCGTTCAACATAACCATGCATTAGAAAATTTGGGGAGTCGATATATACAAAATATATTATGGTTAAGAAATTGAATAAGGGTTGCTGGTGTTGATAACAAAATATTGATAATCCAATTTAGAGTATAGTAAGAAATTGAATAGATCAAGAGAATAATTTAAACCTTTGGGAGATGTGGTTCCTTGAGAGAGAACTGGATATTAATCGTCTTGGTTGAGAGTTTGATTTAAGTGCTGATTAGAATCACTCTCGTGTGTTCAAAAATGATTAGAAGGACACGATAATAATTCTAGGGTTGAAGGGAGGAGAGTAGTTAAAGTCGAGGATATAGCCACATGAGTCGGTCGGTGGTTATCTATATTTCGTGTATATATAACTGATAGGGCAACTAAAGGTGATACCTTGGATCGATCTTATCAAGTACATTGCATTGTCTTTCTAAATAAGTAAAAGACAAGAACAATAAGGTTTCAAAGATGGTGCTATTGAGTACGAATGCGGGGTTCATAGGCGACGGAAATAATTCAAATCAGAGTTGTCAATGTTGTCTCGGATGAAACTCTATGGCAAGTTTTAGGCTAAATTTCAACTTGATACCCTCAACTATCAATATTTTGTAACTTGATACCCTAAACTTTTAAAATAGTTAACTTAATACCATCAACTATTGAATATTTTCAACTTCATACCCTAAAATTCAAAAAATTCCAAAAATACCCTTGCCCCCCTCCCTCCCTCTCCGGCGTCCCCCTCCCCCTCCCTCCCTCTCCGGCGTCCCCCCCTCCCTCTTCCGGCGGGGCGGCGCGCAGCAGCAGCGACGACCGGAGCAGCAGCGGCGGCGCGTGCAGCAGCAGCAGCAGCGGCGCCCCGCGGCGGGGCGGCGCGCAGCAGCAGCGGCGGCCGGAGCAACAGCGGCGGCCGGAGCAGTAGCGGCGGGCGCGCAGCAGTAGCGGCAGCGGGGCGGCGGGGCGGCGCGCAGCAGCGGCGGCCGGAGAGGGAGGGGCGGTTTGGAAAATAGAGAGAGGGGGGAGGGCATTTTGGAAAATATATTTTTCAGGGTATCAAGTTGGCTATTTTGAAAGTTTAGGGTATCAAGTTGCAAAACATGGATAGTTGAGGGTATCAAGTTGAAATTTAGCCCAAGTTTTACTATGTCTCCATCCACGTAGAATAATATTTGAAAGAGCAAACCAAAGTGCAATAGGTTGATCAGACCATCATGCATCGGTTCTGATTAGACAATATGTTAGTGGGTGCTCCCAATAAAATATTGTCATGATCATGCTTGATAACGAAATAAGCTTGCAAAACTGAAGCTACATTAGCAGCATGAGATAGTCAAAATATGAGCAAGGGAGGTACTGATGAAGAAAATTTTAAATAGTCCAAGATCTTTTAAAATCAAGGCTCGCCCGAAGTGTGGGCCTATACGGTTGTCCTAGTTTTCTTTACTTACGGTTTGGTTGTCTAGATAAGTTAAGGTCCTCTGAATTTCTAGTCTAAGTGAACTCATCAATAGGGTCACAAGGACAAAGGGTTTGTTAGGTCGTCATGTATTCTACCCAACATACAAGAGTTAAACTAGTGGTGTTTTGGGACAAAAGAAACATGTCTAACTAGTAGGGATTACCTGTCTAACCTCTAGCAAGCACGAAGGGGAGATAAGATTAATGATAGAAAGAATCAAGCATGATGCAGTCGATTAGTCGAACGGTAGATAAAATCTTAGGAAAGAGACCAAGTATGTGGATGAGATCCTAGACTTCTAATCCTATTCGCAGGCTTGCTTGGTACGGTAAAGTAACCAAACAATTTATCTTGACCTGCATGGGCCACCACAAAAACATGTAACGTCCCAGGCCCAAAATACGTAGGACTAGGAACGTAGACATGCCAGCCGTATAATAAATATACGTGAGCTGTAAAATGCAGTAAAACCATAAATAATCTTATCCACACAAAAATAAATGAATAAAAGATATCATATAATCAACTATGAAATTGTCTTGATATAATATGTTGGGCGGAGACAAATCCACTACCGACAAGTAAGGAAAGAAATACATGATATACAAAAGAATGACTTTGGCGAGCGAAGCGAAGATGATCAAAGTGCAATCATCCTCGAAGAAATAGCGGTGATCACGACTAGAGCTAGAACACCTGTGAAAGACAAGATCATACACTTGGAGAGATAACCAGGTCCTCAGAGGGACGTAACAAGATACAAGAAAACACCATGCCAAAATAACTGTGATATATAATATAAAGAAAGAAATATGTATGCAATCAGGTGCCTAACCAGTCTACAGTGATAAAACAATAAAAACAAACCTTTGACGCATGGGCAGGATCAGGAATATCAGGAATCAGGACCATATCTTCCACTGGAGAACCGGCAATCAGGACCGTACCTCCCACTGGAGATAACCGGCAATCAAGACCGTACCTCCCACTGGAGATAACCGGCAATCAGGACAGTGCATATATGACCCATACCTTAAGGAACTGTTCTTCCCACCCAATGCCTATTAGGGTCACATCCATGACTCATGAACCTCTAGTAACCGCCAAGTCTTCAAGCATGCAATTCTATTGGCAGTTACTCCTATCCGTAGCACGCTCCATACGTATCGTTGGCCAGCCGACTACGCGGATACGTGTCCTACATGTGACTCACATAACGTGGTAAAGCAAGTGTCAAGGCCGTATGGGATATGCCAATACCTCAACATCAATGGGTGGTCACTAGACTAAGTCAATGCAAGAGAAATAAATAAAGCGAGAAAAACGACCGATAGAGTCGCTTGCACCCAAGTGTGACTTGGACGCACAGTTTTATAATATCAAGAAATAGAAATACTAAAAATAATAACTAAAAATAAGAATATATTAATCACAGAGTAACGTGGCAAGGTATCTTGCCTGAGGTTATGTGCAAAAAAGAATAATCCAGTAGCTCGAACAGACAAATAAATGAAGCAAGAAAAGCCAAATCCCACAGATGACTCCGGATGCTGCAACAAACATCACGAACGAGTTTGGAATAAAAAATATGCCTAGGAAATGCCTGTCCAAAAGTTAAATTCTGGAACAGGGGCAAAAACGTAATTTTGGGTCAAAACGATGTCTGCCTTTGGACCCGCTTTGCACCGAAATATGCGCCAGAACCTACGATCTCTAAAGTCGTCAAACTACATGTCTACGTATTTATTTTGATGATACAAACCCTACGGTATGTCCAATTTTTGATTTCGGTGGGCTGTGCACAAAATTGCCCGTTGAGTGGGATTGTGGCCCCGCTAAAATGGCGTCCCGATCAACCTTCTCAGAATTGAACGAAACTTGGCTCACAGGACCAAAAAAATATTTCGAGTCCAATGGCGCAAGTTTCGTCGTGATTTGATGAGTGTACACGAAGTTGTGACTTAATTTGCAAAAGGATCGATACGGGGGTATCTCGACGGATACGCACTGATTTCGTTGTGCATGCAACGAAATCGGGTTCCGTCAGTTTCCACACGTCGACAACATCCATACGCGCCATTTGATACATATAGCGCCCGACCACGTCGTCCGGTTTGTCGGGGCGTACGCCGTATCGGGTGTTTTTCTACTTTTTGAAAACAGAATTTACAATTTTTCGTAAAATTTAACGTGTAACTTTTTACACACTAGATGAAAAGTGAATACAGAAGGTGCATTACAATCTCAGTTATGTTGTCTTTGACTGACTTCAGTTAGTTTCTACAAACTCCTATTGTACAGAAAGAAAAGTGGTCGACAAGTTGGTGTTTTAAAACAGTTTTTAATATTCCAGAAAAGTGGTTTTTCTCCAAATTTGTCTCAATTTTTTGAGCACCTTGGATGGCCATATCAAAATCCACCTAGAGGATCTCGAAGAGGGTCAAGTCTATTTTCCAAAAAATCTTACGGATCGAAAATCGGTGTTACGAGTAAAAAGTTACGTCGTCGGGAAGTAGGGTACCTTGAGTGGGAAAACTGCTCTGTAGATGACGAGGGGCTGACTTCCGATGCTCCCTTCGTCGTGCACACAACTCCGTCGCTGGTGAAACTAACTCGTAGGCGAAGAGGGTATGTTCGGCTGCAATTTTCGTTTGGAAGTTTAGGGTTTTGAGGTCCGTGGAGGAAGTTATATATAAAACAAATTTTACCAAAACTAATTCTAATAGGATTCTAATTACCTATTATGGGTTCCAACTCACGGGTTGGAGGAATTACAAGCCGCAGCAGCAGCTTTGTAGTGGAGGGGCCCGCCCACTTATTTGGGTGGCTGAATTCTTTTTTTTTCTTTTTCTTTTTTCTTTTTCTTTTCTTTTCCTTTTCCTTTTTCATTTCTTTTTCTTTTCTTATTCTTTAATTATTTTATATGTATATCCAAAAATATATTTAAATCCAAATAACACTTTAAATGTCACATATCCAAATATTTAATATATTTAAATATATCTACATATATATATATATATATATATATATATATATATATATATATATATATATATATATATATATATATATATATATATATATATATATATATATATAAATTCCATTCACAATAAACCAACTCAACATAATAATAATATTATTTAAATAGAATGAATATATTTATTTAATCTCCACAAAATAGCTTAAGGAATAATAAAATCGTCCCAATGGGTGGACTTATACCGCACTCCCTTATCCGGGTCCAGAATATTTTACAAATATTTTAAAATATTATTATAATAATAAAAATACCAATAATTGTACAAAAAATTAAATAATTAGAAATTGTACATAAAATTCTAAAATAATTTAGAAAATATTTTTTACGTACATAAAATATGTATGCATGGCCACCTTGGTCCTACCACATGCCTATCTGGACTTAAATTTGGTCCGGGCCCAGTTCGGACTGGTTTGGCCCAACCGGATCATCTAAAAATCAATATATAAAATAATATCATATTAAAATAATTTAAATGAGTCAATTCACAACTTGGTCTGGTTTTCCTAGTTTGGACATCACTATGGCTAGGTTTCCCCCGGCATGGCTAGTACACTAGTCAAGGTACACTGCTACATCTTCCGTGCTAAAAGTCATGGTCGTCTAGTGCTCCAAAACTCAACAATGGCCAAGGTCTTTTTTAATAATTAATAAAAACCATAAATTACACAAATTCATTTTTAAGTCAAAAAAATAATAATTAAAAACATAGGGGTTTTACATCCTACCCAACTTACAATAATTTCGTCCTCAAAATTTAGGAAAAATAGGATAGATAGGGTTGAGGGATAGAAACGAGTTTATCAATACCAACATACGATTAAATTTGGAGGAGGCAATGAAACGGCGTTCAACATAACCATGCATTAAAAAATTTGGGGAGTCAATATATACAAAATATATTATGGTTAAGAAATTGAATAAGGGTTGCTGGTGTTGATAACAAAATATTGATAATCCAATTTAGAGTATAGTAAGGAATTGAGTAGATCAAGAGAATAATTTAAACCTTTGGGAGATGTGGTTCCTTGAGAGAGAACTGGATATTAATCGTCTTGGTTGAGAGTTTGATTTAAGTGCTGATTAGAATCACTCTCGTGTGTTCAAAAATGATTAGAAGGACACGATAATAATTCTAGGGTTGAAGGAAGGAGAGTAGTTAAAGGCGAGGATATAGCCACATGAGTCGGTCGGTGGTTATCTATATTTCGTGTATATATAACTGATAGGGCAACTAAAGGTGATACCTTGGATCGATCTTATCAAGTACATTGCATTGTCTTTCTAAATAAGTAAAAGACAAGAACAATAAGGTTTCAAAGACGGTGTTATTGAGTACGAATGCGGGGTTCATAGGCGACGAAAACAATTCAAATGAGAGTTGTTAATGCTGTCGCGGATGAAACTCTATGGCAAGTTTTACTATGTCTCCATCCACGTAGAATAATATTTGAAAAAGTGAACCAAAGTGCAATAGGTTGTTCAGACCATCATGCACCCGTTCTGATTAGACAATATGTTAGTGGGTGCACCCAATAAAATATTGTCATGATCAAGCTTGATAACGAAATAAGCTTGCAAAACTGAAGCTACATTAGCAGCAAGAGATAGTCAAAATATGAGCAAGGGAGGTACTAATGAAAGAAATTTTAAATAGTCCAAGATCTTTTAAAATCAAGGCTCGCCCGAAGTGTGGGCCTGTACGGTTGTCCTAGTTTTCTTTACTTACGGTTTGGTTGTCTAGATAAGTTAAGGTCCTCTGAATTTCTAGTCTAAGTGAACTCATCAATAGGGTCACAAGGACAAAGGGTTTGTTAGGTCGTCATGTATTCTACCCAACTTACAAGAGTTAAACTAGTGGTGTTTTAGGACAAAAGAAACATGTCTAACTAGTAGGGATCACCTATCTAACCTCTAGCAAGCACGAAGGGGAGATAAGATTAATGATAGAAGGAATCAGATGCAGTCGATGAGTCGAACGGTAGATAAAATCTTAGGAAAGAGACCAAGTATGTGGATGAGATCCTAAACTTCTAATCCTATTCGCAGGCTTGCTTGGTACGGTAAAGTAACCAAACAATTTATCTTGACCTGCCTGGGCCACCACAAAAACATGTAACGTCCTAGGCCCAAAATACGTAGGACTAGGAAAGTAGACATGCCAGCCGTATAATAAATATACGTAAGCTGTAAAATGCAGTAGAACCAAAACTGATCTCATCCACACAAAAATAAATAAATAAAAGATATCATGTAATCAACTATGAAATTGTCTTGATATAATATGTTGGGCGGAGACAAATCTACTACCGACAATTAAGGAAAAAAATACATGATATACAAAAGAATGACTTTGGCGAGCGAAGCGAAGATGATCCAAGTGCAATCATCCTCGAAAAAATAGCGGTGATCACGACTAGAGCTAGAACACCTACGAAAGACAAGATCACACACTTGGAGAGATAACCAGGTCCTCAGAGGGACGTAACAAGATACAAGAAAATACCATGCCATAATAACTGTGATATATAATATAAAGAAAAAAATATGTATGCAATCAGGTGCCTAACCAGTCTACAATGATAATACAATAAGAATAAACCTTTGATGCATGGGCAGGATCAGGAATATCAGGAATCGGGACCATATCTCCTACTGGAGAACCGGCAATCAGGACCGTACCTTCTACTGGAGATAACCGGCAATCAGGACCGTACCTCCCACTGGAGATAACCGGCAATCAGGACAGTGCATATATGACCCATACCTTAAGGAACTGTTCTTCCCACCCAATGCCTATTAGGGTCACATCCATGACTCATGAACCTCTAGTAACCGCCAAGTCTTCTAGCATGTAATTCTATTGGCAGTTACTCCTATCCGTCGCACGCTCCATACGTATCGGTGGCCAGCCGACTACGCGGATACGTATCCTATATGTAACTCACATAACGTGGTAAAGCAAGTGTCAAGGCCGTATGAGATATGCCAATACCTCAACATCAATGGGTGGTCACTAGACTAAGTCAATGCAAGAGAAATAAATAAAGCGAGAAAAACGACCGATAGAGTCGCTTGCACCCAAGTGTGACTTGGACGCACAGTTTTATAATATCAAGAAATAGTACTACTGAAAATAACAACTGAAAATAAGAATATAATAATCACAATGTAACGTGGCAAGGTATCTTGCCTGAGATTATGTGCAAAAGAGAATAATCCAGTAGCTCGAACCGACAAATAAATAAAGCAAGAAAAGCCAAATCCCACAGATGACTCCGGATGCTGCAACAAACATCACGAACGAGTTTGGAATAAAAAATATGCCTAGGAAATGCCTGTCCAAAAGTTAAATTCTGGAACAGGGGCAAAATCGTAATTTCGGGTCAAAACGATGTCCGCCGTTAGACCCGTTTTGCACCGAAATGTATGCCAGAACGTACGGCCTATAAAGTCATCAAACTACATGTCTATGGATTTGTTTCGATGAGACGAACCCAACGGTATGTCCAATTTTGGATTCCGGTGGGCTGTGCACAAAATTGCCCGTTGAGTGGGATTATGGGCCCGCTAAAATGGCGTCCCGATCAACCTTCTCAGAATTGAACCAAACTTGGCTCACAGGACCAGAAAAATATTTCGAGTCCAATGGCGCAAGTTTCGTCGTGATTTGATGAGTGTACACGAAGTTGTGACTTAATTTGTAAAGGGTCGATACGGGGGTATCTCGACGGATACGCACTGATTTCGTCGCGCATATGCAACGAAATCGGGTTCCGTCAGTTCCCACACGTCGACAACATCCATACGCGCCTTTCGATGCATATAGTGTGTGACCATGTCGTCCGGTTTGTCAAGGCGCATGCCGTATCGGGTGTTTTTCTACTTTTTGAAAACAGAATTTACAATTTTTCATAAAATTTAACAACGTGTAACTTTTTACACACTAGATGAAAAATGAATCCAGAAGGTGTGTTACAATCTCTGTTATGTTGTCTTTGACTGACTTCAGTTAGTTTCTACAAACTCCTATTGTACAGAAAGAAAAGTGGCCGACAAGTTGGTATTTTAAAACAGTTTTTATTATTCCAGAAAAGTGGTTTTTCTCCAAATTCGTCTCAATTTTTTTAGCAAGTTGGATGGCCATGGCAAAATCCACCTAGAGGATCTCGAAGAGGGTCAAGTCTACTTTCCAAAAAATCTTACGGATCGAAAATCGGTGTTACGAGTAAAAAGTTACGTCGTCGAGAATTAGGGTACCTTGAGTGGGAAAACTGCTCTGTGGATGACGAGGGGCTGACTTCCGATGCTCCGTTCGTCACGCACACAACTCCGTCGCTGGTGAAACTAACTCGTAGGCGAAGAGGTTATGTTCGGCTGCAATTTTCGTTTTGGAAGTCTAGGTTTTTCAGGTCTGTGGAGGAAGTTATATATAAAACAAATTTTACCAAAACTAATTCTAATAGGATTCTAATTACCTATTATGGGTTCCAACTCACGGGTTGGAGGAATTACAAGCCACAGCAGCACCTTTGTAAAGGAGGGGCCCGCCCACTTATATGGGTGGCTGAATTCTTTTTTTTTTTTCTTTTTTCTTTTTCTTTTCTTTTCATTTTCCTTTTTCATTTCTTTTTTTTTTCTTTTCCTTTTCCTTTTTCATTTCTTTTTCTTTTCTTATTCTTTAATTCTTTTATATATATAACTATATATATATCCAAAAATATATTTAAATCTAAATAACACTTTAAATGTCACATATCCAAATATTTAATATATTTAAATATATCTACATATATATATAAATTCTATTCACAATAAACCAACTCAACATTATAATAATAATATTTAAAATAGAATAAATATATTTATTTAATCTCCACAAAATAGCTTAAGAAATAATAAAATCGTCCCAATGGGTGGACTTATACCGCACTCCCTTATCCGGGCCCAGAATATTTTACAAATATTGTAAAATATTATTATAATAATAAAAATACCAATAATTGTACAAAAAATTAAATAATTAGAAATTGTACATGAAATTCTAAAATAATTTAGAAAATATTTTTTACATACATAAAATATGTCTACATGGCCACCTTAGTCCCACCACATGCCTATATGGGCTTAAATTTGGTCCGGGCCCAGTTCGGACTGGTTTGGCCCAACCAGGTCTTCTAAAAATCAATATATAAAATAACATCATATTAAAATAATTTAAATGAGTCGATTCACAACTTGGTCTGGTTTTCCTAGTTTGGACATCACTATGGCTAGGCTTCCCCCGGCATGGCTAGTACACTAGTCAAGGTACACTGCTACATCTTCCGTGCTAAAAGTCATGGTCGTCTAGTGCTCCAAAACTCAATAATGGCTAAGGTCCTTTTTAATAATTAATAAAAACCATAAATTACAAAAAATCATTTTTAAGTCAAAAAAATAATAATTAAAAACATAGGGGTTTTACATAGGACGAAATTATTTTTAAGGTGGATAGAGTTGTAGCTTCCCTTCTCGGAGAATTTTTTCGAAATATTTTTTTGATTTTAAATAGCGATTTTAGAATTTTATAAACGATTATTTAGTTAATTATTACGATAGACGATTTTAGTCATGGTTCGGAAGTGGAGTACCAGACGACTAGGAATCGTGGCACGGACAGTGCAGTGGCGTGCCTTTACTAGTGTTTAGCCATGGTAGGGGAAGGCCCAGCCATAAGTGAGTCCTAACTAGAAAAACCAGGCCAAGTTGCGACTTAACCTTTCTAGATGTTTAATTATTTATTAATTAAATTATTGACTTGCGGAAGATCCGGTTGTACCAAAATAGTCCTGACTTGACCCGAACCAAACCCAGACCATGTAGACATATAGCGCGACCAAAAACGTCCATGTAGGTCTGCATTTATTATATAAGTAAATATTCCGTATTTTATTTAGTGGGCTAGTAAATATGTTGTGACACATTGATTATATAAATGTACATATATAATATGTGTTATTGATATTAAATTGTTCATTATTTATAATAGGATAAATATTTTTTTGTGATGTATTTCTAGATTGCTAGGATTTTATACCATATATATGTGTGTATGTATATATATAAGTACAAAAGTATTTATGTGTATTTATGTATTTATATATTTATGTATATGTGTATATATATATGTATATATATATAGGTATTTAACTATTTTATGTGTGTGTATATATATATACATAGGTATTTATGTGTGTATATAGATATATACACTACTAGGAAGAAATCAAAGGAGATCTCAGCCCAAACTAGTCGGCCCACAGCAAAGCAGGCCCGAACCCAGCTATAGCCAACCGAGCAGAACCCAGCAGCATAGGCCCTGGCCAACAGGCCCAAGCCGATCCCAATCACCACACAGCAGTATAATACATCCAACCTGAGGGATTGGGTATATATACGAATGTATTGTATATAGGTCGAGAGTTCGACAGAGATGAAACTCGAAACCCTAAAACCTCAAACCAGCGCAGCCATCCTCCGACCCTGGGCGGTCACTCGCCACCAGCGCTGCCCCCCGTGCGTGGCCGGAGTCGGCAGGACAAGCCGTGCGCGCGCAACACAGTGGAAGACGACAGCAGCAGCATGCTATCTCGAACCCAACTTCGCAGTGATTTCTCGTCTCGCACCATGGATCCTTTCGCCTCCCATCATTTCTGGTATACTCATAACATGTACAACTTGTATTCCCTTCAATTACTTTTGATTCATACGAACAAGGTAGTCCGGTATTTCGACCCAAAGATCGACTAAATTCTGTTCGAAAATAGGGAGTAGGATCGTCCCAAACCTCGATTTGGAAGGAAGATTCCTGTTGATTCATAAAGAGTTTCGAAATTCTAATTGAACAACTTTTTAGATAACATATACATGATCACAACCCATTTGATAGACTCTATTTTCGTAAGGTATGTAGGAAGTTATTCGATTCCGAAGTTTACCGAAAAACTGTTTTTAAAATAGTAAAAAAAATAGAAAACTCATCCACACAACGTGCGTCCCGCCAATCCGGGTGACGTGGTCGCGAACCGAAAGCATCGAAAGGTGCGTAACGGCTTCGTGGACGTGTGGGCTTTGACAGAATTTAAATTGGTCGTGTGTGCGCGACGAATTTGATGCGTATCCGTCGAAATTTACTGTGTCGGCCTCTGTGCTAGTTTTCCAATTACTTTGTGCACGTTCGTCAGATTGAGACAAAACTTGCTCCAACAGGACCGTATCATTTTTCTGGTCCTGTATGCCAAGTTTGGTTCAATTCTGAGATAGTTGAATCGGACCGCCGGTTTACGGGCCCCACGGTCCGATTCAACAGGTGATTTTGTGCACGGCCCGTCGAAATCCAACTTTGGACATACGGTTGGGTTTGTATCGAAAAACTGGACCTATTGACATATAGTTTGACAACTTTAGAGACCACAGACTCTGGCACATTTTTCGGTGCAAAGCGGATCCAACGGCGGACATCATTTTTGCCTGAAATTATCGTTTTGACTTGTGTCCAGAATTGGACTTAAGGACAGGCAATCCTAGCTAATTTGACTATTCTAAGAATGTTGGCGATGTCTGTTTCAGCTTTCGGAGATATTTTTGGGTTTTGGACTTTATGGCGTACCAGTTGACGGTATCTTATTAGTTTTTTGCGCTACCTCCAGGCAAGTATACCTTGCCTCCCTCTACAGTTTATCTTTATGCTTATAGTACACCTGTTATAGTATGTTATCTTTAGTTACCTTAGTTGTTATAGATTTATATGATACCGCGTTTACCAGTTTATTGTCTTGCTTGTATATCAGTATTTCATGACTTGATAGTGTAGTTATACCAGGCTTGTTTATGTCATGGATCATGCTAGAGTTATCCTTACCTATGTCATGACTGAGTTGTACCGTGTCTTCACCTGTATCTTGACTGAGTCGTGTCTGCAAGTATGTGTGAGTGAACTGCTATTCCTTTGTCTTTCCCACAACCTGCGAGTCCACACACGGGGCGAGGGTTGTCCATTTGCAGCTGCGAGTCCACACACGGGGCGAGGGTGACTTGTCTTGAAACTGACCCGTGAGTCCACATTCGGGGCGAGGGTTGGTATTCCATTGATCTTCCAGCAGTTCATTTATGCATACTTGATCCCGTATCCGTGTTCATAGCTACCTGTCAGTAGCCACATGCCAGTCTCATGTCTAGTTCCTGTTTATACCTTGGTCATATTATTGCATGATTAAACTGTTAGATAGGTATGTTTTATGTATCTTGCTAGTCCTCTGAGGACCTGATGATCTCTTCAGGTTTAGCGACTGCATAGAGTTAGTTAGCAGAGCGGGATGGTAGAGGATTACGATGTATGATACAGGTATTTGCTTGTGATATTTCTTTATTATCCTCTCATGCTTTATATTCCGTATCATGTTATATTATTTCATAGACTCATATCATTCTTGGAGTCTAATCGGACAATATGCTAATGGGCTGCAGACCATGACCCATACTTGTTCATTCTTGTTTTACATGATTCTTATGGATTGAGATATAGTTTAGATTAGACATGATACCATGACCTTGACAGCTTATACGTACTCGAGTCGGGCTGGAGTTCGCTCGATACGTAGCTGGTTTGCTCACGAGCTCGCGTCCGAAAAGCGGGTACGGGTCGTGACAATTCATCTATGTCAAGATTAGGCATCTGAATGCCTAATTGTTTGAACTTGTCGGAACTTTCTTCTACTGCCTTGGCATTTACTATGAAGGAAGGCTAATCCTAAAACTGTGTAGAGCTAGTCCACATGCTGATTATGGGCAACAAGTTTGATTTGTATGTGTCTATAGTCAGAGCATCTGGAGTTCCCAGAGACATTTTGAGTGCCTCACGACGGAATCGTTTAATGAAACATTCAGTAGTTTCATTATGTCGTTGTTTGATTTTGATGAGAGCTGACATAGTCATGTCATTTGTTTCCTCATAAAATTGTTCCAGAAACATTTATTTGAATCCAGAAAAGTAGGTTATGCAACTGTCTGGCAAACTGCGGTACCAGTCATAAGCTGTACCAGCTAAGCATCCTACGAATACTCTAGTGAGTAGAGTATTATTTGGCTGAAGTTGATCAGTCATTACCTCAAAGTGGATGAGGTACTGGCTTGGGGATGTACTACCATCAAATAGCATAACGGTAGGAGGTTTGTATTGGGTAAAAATTGAACTTCCTTCTACTCTATGGGATAAGATTGTTTAATCCCAAGCTTTTGTAGGCCGTCTTTCTATTTGAAGGCTTCAAACTGAGTATATAAAAGTTTTACGGCCTCGTTAGCATCTCCAACTGGTTGTGGAGCAGTGGAATAATTTGGTATGTTAGGAGGAGGGACTACATGATATGTACCACCCCCAGCACCAGACTGACTTGGAGTAGCCTGGACTGGTACTGAAGTAGTATGAGAAGACTGTACCCCCAGACCAATGTTGACGAGAGCAGATGTCATTACAGGTTCTTGGGTCGGAATCGAATTCGCAACCGGTCGAACCGTGTGTTGTGTCATGATCACATCATGCATGCCTGACATCATTTCGGCCATGCTCTTCAAACTGGCCTCCAATGTAGCAATTCTCTGCTCTTGACTGTTAGAGCTACTTACATCTTGTTCTTCATTAGTGACATATGTTGTCACTTTTCTGGCCACTGAAGAGGAACTGGTAGAAAAGATGGTCTGCTCAGAACTTTCACTGCCGGCATCCAAGTCATACAAGGAACTACCCCCAGGATAAGAGAAAAGAAGGTTCCTTTAACTGAAGGAATCTTGGTCAAAGTCAGGAAGATTCTGTTGACCGATTATTTCTTGGTCAAAGAAAAGTTTTTTTTGACCAATTATTTCTTGGTCAAAGGGAAGATTTCTTTGACCAATTGTTTCTCGGCTTCTTGATATGGTGTGTCGGTAGACCTAGGGGTGAGCATTCGGTTTATTCGGTTTAAATCGAACCAAATAACCCAAAACCGAATTGGACCGAAGCCGAATAAGCAAAATTGAAACCGAACCGAATTGGCCCAAAACCGAATCAAACCGAACCGAATTAAATCGGTTCGGTTTTCGGTTTATTCGGTTTATTAATATATTTTTGATTTTTTTGAGTTTTTTTGTTAATATATATAGTAACTAAATATACATAGACATATTTAGTATATGCCTATATATTTAGTATATACCTATATATATTAATACTTATATATATAGTACACACACACATACACACATATATATATATAAATTAATTAATTAAATTTTCTTATTCGGTTTTCGGTTTTGGACCGAAACCGAAACCCAAAACCGAAACCAAAACCGAATAAGAAAATTTAGTATTTTCAAAACCGAAACTGAACCGAATTTTTTTAAAATCGAACTGAACCTCTTATTCGGTTCGGTTTTCTGTCCAAAACCGAATAATGCTCACCCCTAGGTAGACTCCTTTACCGGAATCACGGATCCGATCCAACTATTGTTGACTGGGGTTGCAGGATGCGTTGCATCTTGGACGCTTTCCACCCCCAGTGCTTCGGGATGTCATGTTGACAGAAGCGTACAATAATTCATCTTCGTCCACTATCACTGGTTCAGGAGTCTGAGCATAGTTCAAACGGTCGAAGACAGACCGCTTAGCTGACTGGCAGCAACATTTTATGACAACCTCGTGGTGATGATTACAGTAATATTCTTGTTGTGGAGCTATAAGTGGATGAGACGGCGTTATAATCTTCTGCTTCTGTGTAAGAAGTTAACGGAGCTCGGTTACAATGACAGGACGAGAAAAAGTCGGAGGGATATATTCCTTGATAACATTGGAAACATGATTCTGGTTCTTGAGATGTCCTGTACCCTGAGTGTACAAGGAGGTGCTGAAATAATTGGCATAGGTAAAAGGATTCTTTACTTCAGGAGTCTTCCTCTGGCACAAGTTGGCTGCTGGCGCAGACTCTGACTGGAGCGCATTATGACTTACTGAAATTTCCCTTGACTAGCGCCTGTTAAGATAGGTGCGCAAGTCAGATAGGTGCGC